>JAUZNK010032178.1:0-18628 GCA_035046665.1 Euphysa ruthae
ATTATATATATATATATTATTTATGTGCCAATAAGAACGTGGATTAGGTCTTGGAATGGAGGTATATTAAAAAGATAAGATAAAATGATATATTTACAGTAATGTGGTTTGAAATGAATAAGTCGTATTGCTTTCTTTGAAGAGAAGAAATTCTGTAAAGCAGGGTTTTACCGGTATATCCCTTTACCTGATATGCATATCTGATATGGGAACCAAATATTGAATGATATATTGAATTATGTCTTACTTTGCTAAGCATTCCATTTGAATGGGAATGACTGTGAGAAAGAGTTTGAAAGACAATTTGTAACTAAGGAGGACACGAAGATGTTTAATTTTGTTGCATAGTTTAAGTTTATCTTCACTGAGTTTAAAATTTTTATGGAGATTGTTTTTATTTAATTTAGTATCGGCTGGTTTAAAAAATTTAATCATGAATTTTCTCTCATACTCTCAAATTCTTTTAATGTCATTTTTCAAAATGGTGTCTTCCCAAATAATTTTCTTCTGTTCTACCTCTTTTTAAGAAGGTTCTAAACTGCTATGCAATAATTATCGGCTCATCTCTTTTTTATCGAAAGTTAGTAAAATTCTTGAAAAACTTAGGTATTCACGGTTATGTTCATTTCTCAGTTATTTTAATTGTTTGACCGAACAATTTGGGTTACGTACGAATCATTTAACCTCTTATTTTTAAATTAGTATAAAACAACAAATAAAAAAAGCTCTTGATACGGGCCATTTTGCTTGTGGTATTTTTAACGATCTACAGAAAACATTTGATACTGCGGATCACAATATTTTGATCTCTAAATTCGTATATCATGGTGTTCGTGAAATGGTAAAAGACCGTTTCTTTTTCATTCTGATCGTAAACAGTGTGTCATGAAACTTTTACTGGACTGGCCACACAATACAAAAATGTGTCTTTGTTATTATCGAAATAAGAAATATTAATATGTTCAATCAAAATATTTTTAAGAAAATTAAAGGCTTGTTGGCAATGAGTCATCCAATTGAACTCAGCGTTCTTTTTAATCAATTCACGTAATGGATGTGTCATTGAAAAATAACGTTTTAGGTAATTTAAAACCTGAGAAACTTCTAACCTCCTAGGAAGATTCTTGTGGACTCATTTCTTTTAAAACTTTAGCGGTTGCTCAGGGAAACAAAGAAAGGTGGCATGCAAGAAAAACGTTTTTTTAAAAGAAAAATGGGATATTTTTGTTATTTAATTATCATAATATTCCACTGAGGGATTATTGATGAATATAATTCGATCAAATATTTTCAACAGTTAAATTCCCTTTGAACTTATCCAGACAATTTACCTCGTGACAATTGTATTCAGTAACGTCAGGCACAAACTTTTAAGTATAAATGGTCCATAATTTTTCACTATTTGAATAATTCTCAGAGTCATCATCCTACACAAAATATGGTAAGAAGGAGGAGGAGTTTGTAGTCAATTGACATTGAACCCTCGGTGGAAAGGGTCGACTTACTAAAAAAGCAGTTAAGAAATTGCAAAATTATTTTGGCTTGGCAGTTCGACAATGTACGGGGACGACAGTTTACAAATTTAAAAAAAGCAACCAGTGCTGTGTTGTTTCACTGTTCTAATGCTCCAGACTTAGAAACACGTCATAGAATGTGTCCGTGTACTGATGATAGTTGGTGTCGGCATCAAGTTGATAAATTAAATAACACAAACACATATAAAGACACACACGCCATCCCTATAATTGTTCGAAAAAAAAGCACACCTTTATTTCTATATTTGAGTGGTGGTTCCTTGCTAAGCAAGTTTTTACACCGCAAAACTCAAAATAAAAACGACTCATTAAATGGTTAATTTGGAAGCGATATCCCAAAGATGTATTTGTTGGGCGTGGTACGGTTGAGCTGGGTGTTGCTTCAGCAATTATTTCTTTTAATGATGGTGTTTGGTATTTTGAACGTTTTCTTGAAACTTAAAACCAAGATTATTTAATAACTATTGCAAAAAAGAACACACCTCCTATAAATGAAATGGAACGTAAGTCTGGACTGTGTGAGACATAGGCATAAGCAACTTTGAGTTCAGCTGAAAGGATTTTAAAAAGAGGAGGTGTGAAGCATGCTTCAGGATTGTGTTAAATGTAGAACTTATTTAGTTTTTTATGTTAGCTACTGCTTATCTCATATGTGAACAATAGAATAGTATGATTTGATAGCTACTAGTCTATTTTAACGCCTTTGTGTTACGCTTGAACAACATCATGTGTAATCTTTTCTATGTGATATTATATATATGTAACCTGTCTAAATCCCATTTTAATCAGCTATTTCATTAAAATTTTTTTGATTTTTAACAACAATTTTATGATTCATTAGTTGAAAATATGGGTTTAATTTTTAACTATTGGTTTTTCAGATTTAGGAAATTTTGCTTGAACCAAAAATATAAACGCATGTAAAAATAATAAAACCAATTAATCTATGTCAAACTCCACTAGCGGAAACTTACCCAAATTGATGTAATAAAGATTTTAGCTTTCATGGTACATCCCCTTAAATCTGACATGAAACTTAATTTTCACAAAAACGTTGATACGATTAGTTATTAAACCTCATGCTTACAGGAGATTCTTTGAACTCGGTACATTTTTTACATGCAAATAAAAGAAAACCTAACACTTTAGTTAAGTTATAATGAAGGTAAGTTTCTATTAGTTTTGATGAAATTGCGCTTTAGTTAATGTACTCAAAACGATTTATTGCATTTTACGACAACGCCCACAATATTTCTAAAACGGGTTATGGCTAGGAATAATTATTCATTTTCCATTATACGCTTGATGGAGACATTCGGCAAATTCTACCTCCAAAGTTCTCAATTTACAAAGATTTGTTCAGAATGATCGATTGAGTTATAGTCGCATGTAGTTATAGTCGCATGGTCTGAGTATAAGCACCGCAATACTATGAAAGTTTAAATCCCGTTTAACCAAATTTTTCATAAATGTTATTTCAGAAGCATATATTGAAAAAATTTCTGATGAAGGATTAAATAATGATTGTATACGTGTAATTTCTGATAAATAAACACCAATATAGCTTCGGAGTGTATAGCAAAACGTATGTATCTTAATGTACAACCTGGAAAAAATTTTGAAATGACAAGTTTTCTTTTTCTATGAATGTTTTTAGATAACTGTTATTGTGGGTGGACCATATCTTTGCAATAAACTTATAATCACTCATAAAATAAACATGGATAATTAAATTTTTTGCTTTTAAAACCACTTTAAAAGCTTTTATAAAAAATATGTTTGCTTTCGATTACTTCACAAATAGAATTTAAGTAACTAAAAATTACCGTAATGTCTATCCAGATACTCTTTTAAGATAAGGTATTCATAGCCTTCTACGAGTTTACCTTTTTTTCTATTTTATTACCGTTACTATTATATTTGAATGTTAGTAATTATTTTAGAGCAAGAAAAGACGAGAGTTGTGATAAAAAGTGTTTAATTTCATTTTATAAACCAAAAATAAGCGTGAAAGTAGCTAATCGGCAGAAAGAATTTACTCCCACGATATTATCGCAACATCTGTTATTTATCGAGAGGAAAGAAAAAAAACATAGTGTCTAATTTTTTTTTTTTTTGAATCGATATTTACAAATAAATAAAAAATAAATATATATTAAGCAATCGCTACTTCATTTTTCCTTCTACCACGTTGCCTCCTTTTCCTCTGTGAGCTAAATTAGAAGATAGAACAGCGATAGTATAAAACTCAATTCATTAATAAAATACCCGTTCATTCATAGCTAAAATTTTGATTTTAAGTATTTGCTTAAGCAACAGAAATTATAAATAGAACCTCAGCAGAACTAAATCAAGGGTCAAGAAACCTTAATAGCACACACGTTATATAAAAAAAAGAAAAGTCTACAAGTCTACAAAAAACCTTTGTGGCTCAGAAAGCCGAATTTTAAAACTCAAATGGTTGTCTGACAAAAAAATTTCCGTCCATATTCATGAGAATTAATAAGTATTTCAGACTGATGGTTCCGTTGTTTTTTTTTTTGTTAAAAACAAGTTAGATATTTTGGAAATCATACCGAAGGAAATCTTTAGCCAATTTGTTTAAATTTGTGCATCTTACAGACTAGAACACAAATATCCCAAAAAAGGGAAAACTCTTAAATCTTACGAAGAATAAACAATTAAAAAACTAAAATTAAATGGGAAAAATTCCCTCATAAGCCTAATTGATTAACTTTTTTTCAAACAAGTTGTCACATTAAAAATTTACAGTTAATACTTAGATTTCAGTCTGCTAAATATTTCATCGTTTGCAACACGAAAAAAAAGTCTTTCAGGTTATTTTCGAGAATAATAAGCATGTGAGTATTTCCCAGCTTAAATTGTGAAATATCAATTGAAAACTGTGATAAAAACACTTAAACTTCATAATGAATGGTTGTATACCTTTTAAGTTGTACTCCACCATCACTTTCATCTGCCGAAACAAACTTAAGATTTCCACGTTTGTCGATGACAGCATGCTGAGAAAAAGGAACATTTTAATGAGTTTTGAAAAGTTTTCGACATGTGGCAATAGAGGGAGGTTTAAAGGTGCCTTCAAAATTTACTAATCATAAAAAAAAAATCTTGAATAACCTAGCTCGTATCAAAACGATCCTGAACCTGAAAAATAAGAATTTTTGGTTAGTGGTTGAGCTAACTAAGGAATTTATTCTGTAGATGTACATCACAAAAAATATTATAAAGAAAGAATACAGTGGTTTTAAAGAAAACTTCAAAAGCATTATTGGTCCAGCATTAGCTTTCGTGGTTGCAGCAGATATCACTGTCTTTGCATTGTATTGCATCTACAGAAGAAATGGTATGCAGGAGAGGTGTTTTTCTAAATTATAAACCCTTTTATCCAAATCTCGCAAATCTAAACCTTTAGAACAGGGTTTCCGTTACATTATGATCATATCATATAAGTTCTTACGTGTTTGGATGACGTTGCTTCTTCAGTCTGAACATCAACTAAAAAAAAAAATCTTAATTATCAGTAACGTTTTAGAACATCTTTTATTTCGCTTAATTCTCAAAATTAAACGACAAATACTACCCACGCTCAGTTTCACTCACTGTCTCGACACCTTTTTTTAGCAACCCTCACCCACTCATAAAAAAGAAAGTGCTCTTTTTTAAAATAATTGGAATGTTGATTCCGATATATATAGAATTAACAAAAACTAACGAAAAGCATATTTAAATGAAAATAATATGAGTAATAAATTTGAACAAAACTAAAATGGGCAATACAATAAAAATAAATAATATTTCAATAAGAAAAAATATTCATTCCTAAAGTAGAACTTTTATGTTTTACAAATATATTTCATATCTAAAAATAATTTGTTTAAAAACAAAAAAATCGCTGCATCCCAATTTTTTTCTTGAATTTTAGGAAATAGCAAAAGTCTTCAAAGGGGCATGAGTAAACTCTTTATAGTTGATATAAAGCAAGTTTCTTACCTGCTTCTGTAACATACGCAACAGGAAAATATCCTTGACGACCATCTTCTGTCTCACCCATCCACCAGTTAGCATTCTCTTCGTATAAAACTGTGATAACATCGTTTGAATGAAACTCAAGTTCATCAGAGCGACTAGGGTAGTACTCATATAAAGCAATTACCTAAAGCCAGTGAAATTTTTATCAGGAAATGGATAAATATTTAATCACAACTATATAAACAATTAGCATGAAATAAAGTCGAATAAAAATTTTTTATTTTCATTTATTTTTTCCAAAGTTATTTATTAAAAATTCCAATTGTCAGGCAAGTTCTACCTAAATCGCATTGACAATTTTGCTCTTTAGTTGTATGGTTCAGCACGTGCGGCAGATTTAAAAAAAATTTTTAATAGCTTCGTTACTCTCTAACCATTAATCTAACGTTATGCAAAAAACTCTAAAATACCTGATCAGCGGATTCCGAGAAAAAACTGTTACTGTACTACACGTACAAGAGTGCATTTATGGGACCATAGGATACCAAAAAATGTTTAAAAAAAATCAAGAGTAAATATCAGTTTCTAGGTCCAATTGGCAATAGAATTTTACATTATAAAACTGATTAATTATACCTTTTTATTAGATTCTCTGCTGTATTTACTAGTTTGATCAAATGGAAAAATTGGATTCGGTGTATAAAGTTCAGAGCGAGTCTAGAAAAACATAAAAGTAGATATAAAAAACAAAATAAAAGAAATAAAAAATGAGTAAATGTATATCTATGAGTTTAACAATGGTAGCTTAAAGAACAGGTTTATAAACCATTAAAAACAACAATTTTCGGGCATTGGTTACTCTCACAAGAGTTTTATAAGAATAACTAAATCAATACTGCTTCTGGCGCGTTTAAATCGAAATTTTTGAGAGGTTGAGCAAAAGAGAAACTTTCCTGAAAATGCACGATCTTCTTCTAAAAGCTTTTAAAAGATCTGCACTGAGATCTTTTTTTAAGACTTTCTTTCATCCCAACAAAGACCGAAGAGATGAAAGCAATCAATGAAGCATTTCACCTTTTTACCTTTTTGTGAAACGAGTAACCCTTTACGAGTTCATACCAGGTCTCAAAACAATCTAAAAATAACTTTAAAGAAGTCTGATATGAATTGTTCACTGCATTTTTAGTTTCTATTCTAGGATATGCCACAAGAAATATAAATAGGTTAAAAGAGAATAAACTTACCATAGGTTCAAAAGTATCCATTGTACCATTATTACCTAAAACGATTTTTTTATGCTTTATTACTTAAAACAATTTTTCTTTTAAACAAATATCAACAATTTGGAATGGCTCAATCTAAAAAAGGCTATTTTGTCCTCAGATTATTGGCCTATTGAAACAGATTCCAAGGTACTTCGAGATGTCGTGCTCTATTTAAAAACGAAAACACTTTTGGCCAGAACTGATAGTACCCTTTCAAAACATCGAGTTTAAAACAAGCTTTGTGATGACATCATAGTTAAGTATGACACATTTAGGATATCACATTTTCATCTATATCTTTAGAAGTAACGAGAATTTCAAAATAATCTTTAGTAAGGTGATAGATGTCTATGACTTAAATAATTATGCACAAAAACTGGAGTTATATTTTTGACAGGTGGCTAGTTCCAGGCCCTTTTAGGTTTATTGATGATGTGGAATATCTTTATTTTGGGTTTCAAAGAAAATTCACATGCAAATCTGTCATGTCATAACGGCTCTCCTCAAAATATTTAAAGGTTTTTTGGGAATTCAAACTGGATTTATTGTCAATAAATCAAAAATATAAAAGAGCTTGTAACTAGCCACCTGTCAATGATAAAATTAAAAATTTTTCACAGAATCAATGAAAACATAAATATCTATCACACTACCAAAAATTATTTAAAAATTGTAAATGCATTTGAAGATATAGTCAGAAATACGACGTCCTAAATGTGCCATACGAAACTCTGATTTCATCAATAACCCTGTTTCAAACCATAACCCAAAACTTCAAACACTTATAAATTGAGAACCGCAGACGTCCTAAGTTGTAAAAATGAATTACGGAACTTTCAAAGAAATTCACAACTAAAAAAAGAAATCTGAGCAGGTTTTGAGAAATAACATAGAAACAATAATTTTCTGAGAACAAGGCGGAACAGTACTTACATACGGTACATACATACGGTACATACATACGGTATTTACATACGGTACCTACATTCGATGCTTAAATTTTAATTCGAAGATTACACGAATCCATTTGCAGCTGCTAATAAAAAATGATAAACAGTTGAGCAAAAACTTATAGCAAAAAATATTTTGCTATAAGTGGAATCAATAAAGTAAAATCGATAAAAAATTATAGTATGCAGGTGCCAAAATGACGAGTAAGACATCTTTGATGGCTTTTAATTTTAATGGCTTCAGGAGTTTTTAAGCTTCAAATTAAAGTTAAAAAAAAAAGAAAAAATCTAGAGGGGTTTTTCAAATTATTATCAAAAGATGAAATCTTGGTAAAAATGGCTATTGTTAGGACATATAGTTGGATAAGTAAATATAAGTAAATAAATATAATAGAAAACAGTAAATATACACGATAAAGTTCTGAAAATTTTCGCTATAGAATTAAGGATAACCATAATTAAGCGAGAAATTTTTTTGGAAAAATCTGCTATTCATTGTCATGTTTGATTACAGTTTTAAAGCCTTCTTTAGTTCTAAAAATGTTTTTAAAAACTTCAACATGTATTATACATTCTTCTTACTAGGTGAAGGGGGGCCATTGTTGTGATATCTTCCTGAAGAACCCAATCGCAGTTGTGCATGTGGTGAAGATGGGATCTCCTGTAAAAAAAAAAGGTTACTTAAGACAGAAGCAGATATCCAATAGCAAATGCTTTATGTAAGATAATCTTTTATAACAAAAAATTTTTTGTTTTAAAAATACTTAGAATGTAATCCTGAGATAAATTATTCAAAACCAAATGAAAATTTTAAAAATAAATAACTAATAATAAAAGCTTGAAATACAAATGCGAGAAACCAAATGTCTTTAAGATAGCAAAATGGTAAATTATGAACCAAAGGTTTTAGACACAGTAATGTGCCTCAAAACAAGGGTGTCAACAAAATCAAAACAAAACCGAAATAGTAGTAAGGTTTACTATCAAAAAATTTACTTTAATGAGTAGTATGAGATTGGATTAAAGCTACAGGAACAAAAAAGTAAGTAAAGATTTCTAGAAAAATTCTACATTTCGTTTGTTGTTTTCTATAGCTCCTTCACCAAAAAACTGTTTTTTACAAATCAAGCTACATTTCGTCGTTTTCTCAATTAAGTTACAAAGAATATAATGTGATACCATAAGATATAATAATAAATATAATAACAGTAAGATATAATAGGATATGAATTAATAAAATAAAATATAAAATAATGCATTCTTACACTGGCAGATCTTGGTGAAGGCGGAACAGTATAATCAAAATCTGAACCCCATGTAGATATTGTAGGAGCTTGCTGGTGAAATCTCCTAGGTGAGTAAATTGGGTCTCCAAATGTCACACCCTTCTTTATAAGAGAATCCTTTATAATAGAAACAGGAAACATGTGAGCAAAAGGATAGTAAATGATTAATGGAAGCCCATCAATAACTGTCAAAAACAGCTAAAATACCAAAGAAAATGCCCGGTATGTTTTTCATCACTTTAATTGACATAAATATTTAATAGATTCGCTGACTTGATTTTGAGGTTTTTGGTGAAAAGTGCCAGTTACTAAAAAAATCTTTAATAAATTCCAACACAGGCTAAGGATGATGGGCTATTACTAGGAAAATCTCCTGTACAAACCAATACAGGGTAATTGATGTCATCTATATGACCGTTCACAGGAAAATCTCCTGCTACTAAAAAAATTTTGCATGCATGCCTGCCTGCATTAGCCAAAGGATTTCTTCTATATGGCCCATTACTTTGAAAATCTGTCGTACATACCAAGATAAGCTAACAAATGTCTTCGAAAAGACCACTTGACATCAAATTAAAAAAAAAAATTGATGGACTAAATTTTAAGAAGACTCAATTTTTAGAAACTGACAAATGTGAAATTTTGCAAAATATTTGGAAAAGTCATTAACCACATTTTTTTTTTTCTTTTTAAAATAACAACTTTGTAAATAAAATAAAAAAACAGTACTGAAATTGTATTATGTATTTATTATAAATGTAATTTTATGAAATTACTTAAAAAAGCTCAAGAAATAAAAACCAAAGTCTTTAAAAAAAAAAAAAAAAAAAAAAAAAAAAAAAAAAAAAAAAAAAAAAAAAAAAAAAAAACTTCCTTCATTTTGTTATTATTGTGTTAACTCACACAAAAAACACTTTTAAAATGACCCAGGCTATTAAATGAGATTGAAATACCACGAAAAATATTAAAAACTTATTTTTAATCAAATTTATTTATGCTGCTAGATTTAAGAATTAATGCATGCTTACATTGATAGATCTTGGTGAAGGTGGAACAGTATAATCAAAATCTGAACCCCATGTAGATATTGTAGGAGCTTGCTGGTTAAATCTCCTAGGTGAGTAAACTTGGTCTTCAAATGTCACACCCTTCTTTATAACAGAATCCTTTATAATAGAAACAGGAAACATGTGAGTAAAAGGATAGTAAATGATTAATGGAAGCCCGTCAATAACTGTCAAAAACAGCTAAAATGCCAAAAAAAATGCCAGGTATGTTTTCCTCACTTGAGTTGAAACAAATATTTAATAGATTCGCTGCCTTAAATTTGAGTTTGGTGAAAAGTGCTAGTTACTAAAAAAATCTCTGGTAATTTCCAACAAAGGCTAAAGGATGATTGCCTATTACTAGGAAAATCTCCTATACATAACAATACAGGATAAAGGATGTTTTACTAGAAAAATCTCCTGCTACTAAGAAAATCTTGCATGCATGCCAACACAGGCTAAAGGTTTTCTTCTATATGAAACGTTACTTTGAAAACCTGTCGTACATGCATATAGGCTAAGAAATGTCATCGACAAGACCACTTGACTTTGAATTCATGGACTCAATTTTTAAAAACAGACCAAAATGTAAATTATTGCAAATATATGGAAATGCCTATAACCACATTTGTTATTTTCTTCACATTATAACATGTCAAAATAATAAAACACTACTGAAATTGTATCAAACGCAGCTTGTGCTTTCTCCATTCGCAAAGAATTTTTTATAGCAGTAGTATCTTGCATCTTTTCGTATGTATTTAATGTCTCGTTCAAGCTTTTTTGAGTTTTGAATAAGCTAGGTGTAATAGGAGTTGTAGGTCTGCTGCTATCTTCTATGTTTAGAGCGAGTTGAACTAAATACAAAAATCACAAAGGTACAATAAGTCATTTAAAATATTAAAAATTTTCTTGCTTTATCAACTTTTAAGATAAAACCTATTATTAAAGTAGATAATATCAATAAATTGGAAGTTATAACCCATTCAGCACCTTTATTATTGTGGTGAACAAGAAAATCCATAATCAAAGATTTTCATGAATTAAAATGGAGCAAACAACACAGTATACCTTACTACTGTCTGGAAATCCTTTGTTCTAGAATTACTTAATTTTGTTTAAATTTAGACAAGCCAAGTTGACATCTTTATTTAATAAAGATAATAAAGATTAATAATCTTTATTGCTTTAAATCTTTACTTGATCAAGAAATATTTTTGAAATTTAAATATGATCTTTTCAAAAAAAAATTAGAAAAAGATAATGGAGCTGTCATTATTTTTCAGTTAAACAGGTAGAAATTTTCATTTAATTACAAACAGGAAGTTTTGATATCAAAATTTTATGAAACACGCTAGTATATACTAGTGTGTATACAAAAAAATTAATAAAGTGATAAGTCACTACATGGGTCAAAAGATATCTTCTATGGAAAAAAAACAAAAACAGAAGTAACGAATGTATTTTGATTTTCAAAAACGGTGTTTTTAAGGTCCAAAACGACTTTTGGCCCTGGGAACGATAAAGTTTTCAAAATGGCCTAAAAAGCAAGAGTACTTTTAAAATATGAGTGGTTACTGGTATAACACATTATGGACTGAGGACAGAGATGGGTGATTTTACCATGAGATTACTTGTAATTGTATATTATTAAGAGATCTAAGTGTTTAAAGAAAGTTAGCATTAAGATAAGTCGACAAACAAACAGGTTCATTTTTTTAGAAAATGAGAAGATTTAAAAAAAATTTTTTTAAACATTTTATAATTATTTTCCCAACATTTTGTTTTCAAAAATGTTTATGCATAAAAAAAGTATAATATCATATTTAGTTATTGGGATTATATGAGAACAATAGCAAAGCACTAACCTTTTGGATCATAACAATATACTTTGACAGAAGAAGGTTCACCATAGCAACAAAATGCAATGTAGTTGTCATGGGGATGAAAATGCAAATCACAAACAGCCTTTAAAAAATCCAATTCTTTATAAGTGTACAATAGATGGCCTAAAAAAAATCAGCACTAAAAAGATTCCGAGTCATGTGAGGGTGGAGGCTGAAACTATTTAAATTGAAAATGGTTAAATTTTTAGTAGCTCTATAGCAGAGTTCAGATGAAATTGTGAAAAAGTTGTGGTTTTAAAGCAAAAATCTTTTTGATAAAAAAAAAGAAAAAAAAAAAAAAAAGAAAAGAAAAAAGGATGCTAAATGTTAGCCTTATGTCCTGGATAACCTGGGAGAAGTATGGCAAATTGTACATTATACCTGTTTCAGTGTTCCATACATGCACAAGACCATTTTCGGTACCACAGAACACAAATGAACCACACTGTGAGAAACAAGCGTGGATATGTTCTTTGAAATTAAAACCTCCAGTGTAAGCCCTTTGTATGTTATAGCTGAAAAGCAAAAATTGAATGCAAGTTAGTTAAAAATATATTAAAAAGGAATAAATATCTAGAACTTTGCATAAACCTTTACCAAAAAATAAAGGTTTAACATACACTAAACAAAAGGAAGCTCTAACACTGAGGTAATATTGTAAGAGTTGATTTGAAGTAGAATGCAACTAAATGGGTAACAAAATTTGAAGCATGGGGAGGTTTAACAGTTCTAAATCATCAGATGAATTAGTTTAAGCTATGTGTTAATTACTCTTCCTAATATCAGGTGGCAGGCAAGCGTATTAGCTAATGCAGCATCTTCCAAAATAATTTTCTATCAGGTATTTATTAATGATAATGATTGAGAATAATGAATGATGAATAATGAGATAACGATTCACTAAAGTAAAAGTGTACACATAATTTTGAACATTAAGCGCTTTCACACTAAAACAAATACAGGTACCTTCTAAGATCAAGCATTCTCATTATAGAATCACGGGTATGAACTAGCAACTTCATTTCACCAGGATGTAATTGAATTGTATCAATAGTTAAGCTCTGCAGAGATAACAGAAAACTATAATGATTATGCCTAATGTTTGAATAAATTAAGTGTCTTAGTCCAAGAGAAATTAAATATGTGGATAGTGTTTCTATGTAAAAAAAAAAAAAAAAAAAAAAAAAAAAATGCTGTATGCCAATATCAGTGGTTTATGCAAAAATATTTAATTTTGCGGAAATTCAAAAATGCAAAAATTCTACAAAATGCAATTGGTTTTTTTTTTTTTTTTTAAATACATTTTCAAGCTCTGTGAACATAAACAATATTACAGCACATGAATCTTTTGAAAATAACGCTGTTCAAAGCAACCCTTCTTGAAACTAAGCTTAATTTTATGACTCTATGATTATACAAGCATAACTAGAAATTAAATAAAGAGAAAATTTACGTTAAAAATTATACACACCTTCAGCTCTTCAATTTCTATAGATTTGACCAATAACCACTTGTTTACAAGCTCACTTACTACATTAAAAAAAAATCTTGACAATAAAGATCTCCAAACAAAATGAAAATTAATGCATATGCAGGATAAAACAAGGACAGGATTAGGCAGGAAAGAATGTTTTCTTTCATATTAGTATTTTTCTGATTTTCATGCAAAGCATGTATAGAAACAGTGCAACAAAGAAAACACATTTTTCAAATGTATTCAAAAAAAGAATACACATTTTCCTTAAAGGCTTGTTTAAATTAAAAGTTTAATAGCTGTGCAACCTAGAATATATTTTCACAACACAATCTTAATGGTTAATAAGATTCGTGAAGCCCTGCCAACCCACAAAAAAATTGGACATAGTCCCTATTTACTATTGTTTTACACATGTAAAAACCTTAACAGTTCACAAAGAATTTTTAAGTTTTGTCGAGAATGAGGTGGTATTAACTACAGTGGTTAACATTTTACATATTTCTATGTGGTGAATCTGAATTGAATTGACCCATTTCAATTGCTTTTTGTAAATAAATAAATTGCTAAGCTATATATTTAAATGCGAAAATTAGACAATCAAAAGAAATCCTCTAAAAATTAAGAAGGATCCCAAATTTCATTTACAAATTGGTATTATATTGGAGAGAGAATGAAATAATCAGCTCATCTTTATCAAAAACTCTCTTGTAGTTCTTGAAATAGCGTTTGAAGATTCTATGCTAGCTTTGAAATTTCAAGATTTCCAATATCTTTACCAAATAATTCTCATCCATAATTTCTAAAGTTTTATTCGGATTTCATTAGTTTTTAAACAGGATATTTAGGCGTTTCGCATAAAATTTTAAAGAATATCTTGAAAAAGGCTAACTCTAGGCCACATTAACATTTCAAATTAATTCTAACAATAAAAATAAATCTTATTTTCTAGAAAAAATAGCTCCCTTAAAATTTCATTGAAAGAATATTGTCATAAAAATATTAAATTGTTACATAGCATAGAGTATAGACAAAGCAAATTTAAAATAAAAATAGTATTTACTTACGGTTACTTTTTTTATTCTTTTTTTCAATACAACAATTCCATTCTTTCACATGTCCCGTACCATCAGCCGAGTAGAAACGACTACCTTAAAAACATAATAAAATAGTGAATCAAATGATGCAATGGTAGACAATGAAAACAATGCAGTAAATTGCTTCTATTTTCAGTTGATTCATACTCCTAATGGTGGGGTGCGAGAAGAGACTTACATAACTGGGCAACAGCGTTTAAAACATTTTTTTGTCTCTAATACCAAAAATTTAATTTTGTCACTCTGCACCATTCACAGACTTTGAAATTCTCACACTCCAAGAGGTCTGTGATTTCTTTTGTTATTTGCGACAACCTTATGAAGTCAGATCGGATTACAATCACAGGCACAATAGTTTTGGGACAACACAAGGCTCCTGCAAAAATTTGAAACAGCAAAGTATTGCTAAAGATCAATTTTTATGTTAAAAGGAACTTTAAACAAACTTGCCACAATGTTTATATTCAATAACTTTATTTTTGACAAGGAAATAAAATTTCCTCTCAGAAATTCAAAACTAAAAAACTCTGAAATAAAAATTCTGAAGTTTCTAGAATTCTAGAATACTTCAGGTGTGGTTAGGGTTTGAATTTCTTGTAAACACTTGAAAAACCTCATGCATCATGAGGTAGTTTGCAACATATTTAACAGTATTTTAGTGATATGCATACATCAGGTATCAAAACCAGCAATCATTTGCAACTAGAAAGCAATTTACGACAATGCCAACTACCTTATTTTCAACTGTTCTCTTAAAATTAGAATTTAAAGCCAGATTTTTCTTTTAAATATGTTTATTTCTAGAAAAATTACTTACCATCTCTTTTAAAAACAACACAGTTTACATAACTTTCATGACTGTGAAATTCCCGTAAAAGCTGAAACAAATTTGTATTAAGAATAAAACTGGGCTTATCTACAAAAATCTCTTGGGCAATATAGCCGCCAAATAGTCGTTGACAGATTAGCGTCCTTGTTGCCAGAGCATAAAGTGTAACAAGCAGTACACTGAGAGAAAAAGTACTTTAAAAGTTCATTGCTTGCGTTTGAATTTGGGGACACAACTAATCTCAGCAGAAATATTGATTCTCCGATTTGCCAACTGTTGCCAAAATATAAAATCATTTTTTTACCATAATACAAAGTTTCAGGCAATAAAATTATTCTGAACATTTATTTTGCGTAGAAAATGACCAAATAATTGTCAGGAATAAAAGTTAATTGTGAAATAAATCTTAATTACCATAAAAAGTGACCAAACCACATACTCTATAGCTTTTCATCGGGGATAGTATACCTTTTAAAATAAATTTGGGAATTTATCAAATAGCATATCGGGTCTTAACTTGAAACAGAATTTTAGGGAAAGGTATTTTAAGGTATCGCTAAAATTCAACGGTATTCAATCATTCATCAAATAAATTTTTTATTGGCCTCTAAGGAGAAATAAATTTTTAAAACTTCATAGTTTAAAGAAATTTTATGATTTACATAAAATTTGAATTACCATTCCATTTATATCATCTGAAATTTTATTCCACACTCGTATGACTTTATCAAAACTTGCAGTTAGGACAAGCTTTTGATTGATTGGATGATACTGTGCACAATAAACATAAGAAGGGTGAGGAAACAGCTTGATTGTATTTGTAGAAAAATGCTTTGTATCCCAACATCTAGAATTAACAAAAAAGTTGTCAATAAAACAAAGACCAAATTTTAAAATTACAGAGATTTAAATTTATTTCTCTACGTATGCTATACCTTGTTAATAGTGGTGAATTTTAGAGAAATTTTTTCATATAAACTACCAGCTGAACTTGTCTTTTTAAGCTCCCACTCACAAACAAGATGTTGCCCATCAGTTGATTATCACCATTATCATTACTGCTAGCTCATCTTAATGAAGATAAGTGCTCAATACCAAAAAATTTGTTTAAAAATTTCATGGATTTGCTTTCAAAAAAAATTTAATTGCCCGTCTAGTCATAAATAACAGGATTTAATACACAGAGACCACCTTATTCCACACCAAAGTCTTACTTATCAGCAATGTCTTGTAGCAAAAATATACATTTGCCAGATTTCAGAGGGTAAGACATTTAGGCAGGTTGGTCAAACACTACCACACATACGAAAAAAAACTTTTTATAAATGAAGCCATAGGGATATGTAACAGTCATTTCTAGAATATATCCCAGAAATTCTATCAGATATACTACATCAAGTCTTTCTATAAAATAATAAACGTGTTTGAACATTAAAGAAATAAATAAATCAATAACAATTATAATTGCTCAACATAATAAACATCATAATTAAATAATTTCTATAATTAAACTTATTTGACAAATTCTCAAATAATGAAAAAACTGAAGATTAATTTTTTCAGAATTTAATTTTCTATTAGAAACATTTTCACACTTAGGCTGCTCACTACCATTGATATATGGTGATTAGGCTGCTCACTACCATTGATATATATTGATATATGGCTCACTACCATTGATATATAACAGGAAAAAGTGAACTCATGTATACGTCAACTATCTTAAATGAAACGTTAAAATTTCACACATCAAGCAGCCACCAAATTTTCAATGTATTTAGTTGGTAAAGTAAAGGGCAAGATACTGGAAAAATATGGGAGAAAAAAGTAACTGAATTGTGCCATTTTAATTGACTCTTTTTTTTATGTTGAGTACAGAAAAATATAAATATCTTGTGCTTTGATCTATTAAAGATTTAATGATATATTTAGAAATTATGATCAATTATTGTAATCATGTTGAGGCAGATTTCATTTGAATATTTACTTGAGATGTGTAAAAAGCTACAAAATGCAGAATGCATAGCATGCAATTAAACAGTGAAAATAGCAAATACCAGATTATTTTCTGATGCAAAAATTCATTCAGCTAGCTAGGTGGAAATTTATACTCCGTTTACACTTGAGTAAATCGTTGCAGATTCTTTAGTAATTTAGTATAAATAGAAATCGTTCCGGATAGTGTTTACACTTAAAATTCTGAATCTTTGCGGATTGGGCATGAAACTGATACAATATGAATCCGCAAAGAATCTGAAACAATCTGTTGCGGATTCAAAGGTATCGGATTCGTTTCTTAATGTATAACGTTGAAAACGGGAATCCGCAACAGTTTCCATACATCAAATGTGTTTGTAGTACATCTTGTATTTTTTTAACAGATATCATATATTATATAAGAAATGTTTGTTTGATTTATAACGTGTTATAAGATGGAGACTTTTTATTAATATTTGGAACAAGTGGTGCTATATTACAATGAAATTTCATGATTATGTCAATGTTATATTTGAAAAGATATAAGCAACTCCGTCAGAACCATCAGCTAATTCTTCTGGAAAGGAAAAGGATTTTAAAAAGAAATTTAATGAAAAGAGGTAAGTGAAAATGCTGGGTAATGAAGGGAAGGACGTCAGACTGGTGGTCAAAGGTTATAGAAAATAAAGTTCCGCTATCAGAGTGCGAAAACAACTTTCGAATGTCCCAACATAGATTTTTTGAACTTTGTGAGAAATTGCAACCATATCTGGTGAAGAGAGTCACTCGTCTTCGCCAACCCATATCAGTAGAAGCACAAATAGGGATATTTCTTTATTACATTATCATTATCATTATCGGGCGTTATCGTAAAGTTAGGTAATCGTAAAGGTAGCAAACATCGTAGTTAAAAACTTGGGTGATGTATTGATTAAACTTACAAAAATAGTGGTCAAGGTAGAAGAGCTAGCAACAAAATTTTATGAAGTTCACCGGTTCCCTCAATGTATCGGTGCTATAGATGGAACACACATTGAAAATCAGGTTCCTGTGAAAAACAATACAGACTATATTAATAGAAAGGGTTATAAGTCAATAAATATACATGCCGTTTGCAATTACAAATATTGTTTCATGGATGTTGTGGAAAAGTGGCCCGTAATTTTCAAAATTCGAATATAAATAGAACGCTACGATCTGGGGAAATTCCACCTTGTGAAAAAGTTATTGTATCCGGAGCAATCCCTGTTCCCATATGTATACTAGGAGACCCAGCATATCCACTTGTCCCCT
>JAUZNK010032189.1:0-18627 GCA_035046665.1 Euphysa ruthae
ATCTATATATTATTTATATATATATATATTTATGTATATGTATATTTATATTTTCATATATATTATAAATATATATTTATACATACATACGTTACATTACGTTATGTTGCGTTGTGTTACATTACATTCCACACACACACAAACACATACACACACATACATACACAGACACACACACATACATATAAAATGAATACTAACATCATGTAGTATTAAGATTTTTGGTCAACAATATTCACGTAAGTTCAACAATAAAAAACAATAATCAATGGCTTAAAGGGCCTTAATTATGGACCAGGCTTCTAGCTGGAAAAATTCAGCAGATAGCCATATGGATCAAAATGTAACTTAGATTGCCTCAATGCATGAAAATTTTTGATAAAACCAATTGTGCTTTTTTAATAAAATTATATGATGTTATTTTGAAGTGTAAAATAAAAAATATTTGGGCATAGTACTACAAAAGCATAACTGTTCAAATATAAAATCTTAAATTTTTGTAATCGCGAGGATACATCAGGCGAATACAAATTTCGAAAGGAAAAAAAAACTACCACTTATTGACATGCACTCTTGACAATTACTTTATATATAATCAATGTATAAAGGTTTGTGAAAGCATCACAAGCTTTTGCAAGTCAAAGTTGAAAATTGACGGTTGTTGATATTGATATCTATGCAAAAAAAAAACCATTCAATTATATACGGAAACATTTATACATAAAATTTGATGGTTTTAATTTGTTTCTTTAAACACAATACAAATAAATTTAAACACGTTATAAAGATGAAGTGCTGGTGGTGTAAAGGTTAGCAATGTTGCCTTCCAAGCAATAGATCCGAGTTTGATTCCCGGCTGATTCCAAGCAATAAATCCGACCACTTGTTGATATATTTTTTCAATTTTTCACAAAGGCCTTTTGAAAATAGTTGAAAAACGGCTGAAAAAAAGTGTACAAAGATGAAATTATTGATTTTGTTTTTTTTAAAAGATACTGGAGAGGAAAGTGATGAAAATTTTGATCTTTATGATTTTAATGATGCCAAATGTATCATAGAGTATGAAGAAGATGATATATAATCTCCCCCACTTTTTTTTATACACTGGAAACCAAGTTAAGGTTAGTGAAATGGTTAAACCATTGGATGATAGTGATGTTGATATAAGTATAGAAGCTTATGTAGAGCCAGACTCTGACTCAGAAAGTGAAATAATTTCTGAGAGTAAAAGTGAACTTTCACCTCCTTTATTGCCCAATGATGTTGAAAAGTAAGCTATTAGATTACAGCCATCATACAAATGTGCAAGAACCAGAGGAGGGAATATATATGTGTATGGTTTATGTTCTCCAGGAGATGCCGTACCATATTCTTGTAATGCTTCACACTGAAAAGAGGCAGGGACAAAGATGGTAATGCAATTTTCAAACAGTCTGTCGTCAACTCCTACAATGGGCACATGGGCCGTGTCGACTTAATTGATCAACAGCTCTATGGAACCCAGTCCCTTCATAAAACTTATAAATGGTGCAAAAACCTTGGTATTTGCGTAATACTTCAATGCAGCTTAAATTCATAAATGATTTATGTACAAGCTATCAACAGCAACATTACACACTTGGATTTTCTGCTTTATAATAACATCAAGCTAATTTTTGCACCAACCCCGGAAATCCCCCATAACACTCATGTTCTCATATCAATGGAGAAGATATCGACCGACTAACTGGTAACTGGTAGATAATTCCTTTCAATGACACTGCCAGGAAACAAAGGTAGAAATGTTGAGTGTGTTACCAGTATGGTAAGCTCTCTAAAAGACACACTTTGAAAACAGTTTACGTTTGTCACTTCTGTCTCTCACAACAAGGTTTACATCCAGACAACAGTTTTGGAGCTTATAAAACACTCTAGGACTACCCTTTAAACTAATATACTATGTGAACTATATCTGGTTATGTCCAACTTAAGTTTTATTAAAGTATATATCATAGTTAAAAAGATCAACCGTCTTGTTATTTAGAAAATCTTCAAAAATTTATTCCCCTTAAAAAAAAAGAAACATTTTTAGAGTTCAGAAAAGCCTATTTTTTTGTTTGATCATCAGTGCATTTGTGTATCAAATGATATTGAAAATATAACCATTAGATATAAACTTTTATTTATTATTTGCAGATGGAGTCAAAAATTTGTCTTTTTATCTCATTTGAAACCTCACATTTTTGGTCAGGGACCTAGAAAATAAAGAAATTAAACTCTTAACTTTGAAATTCTGATGAGTAGTTTTGCTTCTATAGGTTTCATAGTGAAAAGGTAAAAATGAGGTAGCTTTGTGCTCAGTCATATAGCTGCTCAGAATAGGTTAACCTTATGCAAAAATTGAATATAAATTAAAACCAAGTGATAAAGAAGTGCAAAAATACCTTTATCTCACAGTGCTCCATGAACTCAGACAAGTTTAATAATGTTTGTGTTATTTGTTGAATCTGAGAACGCAGCGCTTTTTCCAAACTACCAACAAGTTCATCTTGTTGCTCCTCAGATAGCTCTGACCAACATGAAACAAATGCTGCATTGAACAGATCCCTGGTAATATTATAGCAAATTATAAATGAATGAGAAAAATCAAAATAAAAAATATAAAGGAATCAAATCAAAAATTTTTGAGAAAAATCAAAATAAAAGATGCTAAAATGATCAAAAATAATAATTTCCAACATCGCATTAAGTTTTATAAACATTCATCTTGTATTTTTTATTCTAGTCTTGTTTTATCATTTAAGACACTTTTTTACACCTTTTGGATAAATATCTCCAAATATTTTGTCTAATTACGCCTTATTTACTTATATAAAAGATGTGGCTTGTGCTTTTTTTTTTTTTAATACACTTTCTTACTTTAAAACATCTTTTATTTCCGTAAATATCTAAAAGTAATCATTTATTTGCATGTTTGAAAGTTGTACATGTCAGGTGAGTTTTGCAAATATAAGCAACAAAATTTTTAGTATGTACATATTTTTGTTACATCTCCAACCTCCAAATTTTAAATAAGTTTATTAATTACATATATTTTTTATATTTTATTTTTGAGAAAACCTGTAATGCTGACACAGCATGCGTGATAATAAACTATTTTATGTTAATATATTATGTTACGTGTGGCTGGGTATATGATCCCACAAGTAAACTTTTGCCAAGTGGTATCAGTGAATCCCAACACCGTGCTCTGTTCTTTTTACTTGAGTTATAGATTTATTATATAATCTGACATTATATAATTTATAGTTATTTTTTCTTTATTAATACTACAATTTAAATTGAAATTTGAAACAAACTCTCCATCCAGGCTGTTCTGGGATAGCGGTTTGAAGGGCATGGTTGTGATCTTTATAGTTGATTATCCTCTTTTTTTTTTTATTCTTTAAATTTTATGCACAATGATTCTTTCAATTCCACAATCTATAGGCTCTCAAGATCGATCATTGTCAACACCAAATGTAAATATGATAGGTCAAACTGGTAATAGAGTTGCTGAGGAAATAACCTCTGCTTTATTTATTTGTGATACTCAAATTTTCATTTTCAATGTGCCAAAGGAGCCTTTTGAAATCATTTTTATCTGTTCATCATTCTGTAATTTTTTTTCTATACTAGCATGGCATAAGCCATGCTTAAAAAAAAAAACCTATATCAAACCAAAAATGATGATGAAATCTAGCATTTTTGTCCTTTGCTTCAAAGTATCTACTTGAAGTTTGTTACTTCTTAAATTTTTGCATGAAATAAAAACGCTAACTAACTAATTAATTTTTTCCCTGCCAATATAGCTCAACAATATCTTTTGCGCATAAACCTGTCCTTTCTTGTTGGTTATAAATAAGTGCTGCTTTCAATGCTAAAATATAAGAAGTTAATTTTCTTACGTTAATTCATTTCTTTGACATTGTAACGGAAACTTTCCTGCGAATCAATAAATTTTCAAAAACATGTCTGGTAGTTTTATTTTTAAAAAAGGCTATATCAACTTGTTATTTTATTAGAAAAACTATTTTTTTGATTAAATAGTATTCAAAAAAATTTTATTAATGTTCCTGGAAAATTCAGGAAAATGAGAATAGCATGATTTGACAATGGCTAATATATATTCTAAATAAAATAGGATATTAGGCAAATATAAGATCATTAAAAATTAAAATCAACATTTCTGTGTTGTTAATTTCCACTCAAAATTTTTTGAAATGAAAAATTTCAAAAAATTTTGAGTGGAAAATTAACAACACAGTAAAAAGGCAAACAAGAGTTGAATGTGATAGCTTCAGAGTAACCAGTTATAAAAAGTAGAACTGCTTAAATATATAAATATAATTTTGTGAAGATAGATATAAATTTTTGCAGTTGACTTTGATCTGTTTAAATTTGCAGGTAAGTAGAAATTTCTTTTATAGCTTTTTTTTTTTTGAAAAATGATAATTATACTGTTAAAGAATATATATCATAATTATATTGTAGTTAATTATCCAAATGTTATAAAGTGGTATTTTTTATGGAGTATTATTTAAGAATTTAATATTCTGTAAGATAATTTTAAAAAAGTAACAAAAAGCATCAGTGGCGTATAAAGGTGAAAATATACTGAAAATTTTGGTTTTTTTTTTTATTTTTGTAAAAGAAACAGACAGTTTCTATTTTATTATTGAAAACAACAATAAGCCAAAATCTGAAACTGCATTTGAATTTTGTTTTGGATTTATAATGAAAAAAATAAAGATATATTACCCTGAATACATAACGCTTTATAGCTTCCTTATTTTTTTCTGCGCAGATGTCTAAGTCACGACAAAAAAAAGCATAAGCTTTGACAAAATATGAGGGAAAGAGTCCTAGACAAAACATATAAGAATTATCTTCGTTATTTCAAAAAATCATCCCACCAGCATTAATAACATAAAAATGATTAAATTGAAAATTAAAATCTTACTAAAAATGCCTGGTTGAAATGATTATTAAGAAAAAAAAAATTATAGAGTACATTAAAACCACCTTGCTATAAAAGCTGTTATATTTTTTTATTACAAATAATAATAATAAATATTTTTTTTACATTTTTGCATAAATAATTCTCTTGATCTGTCTGTACCTGGGAACTAACCATAACAACTATAAATAATCATCCTAATTCTTTCTGTTTACCATTGTTTTATTTATTATATTATTGTCTGATGTGCAGTGAAATCATTTGGAATTGAATGAAATATGATAAAAATTTTATTTTATTTTGAGAAAGACGACACAAATTAAACAAGACAAGCTGGAAAATAATTTAATCTATCAAACTTTTACATGATCATTTGTGATATTTCACTTCTGTGGGCTCTCATCTTTGAATTGTTCAAGGTTTTTATTTATCTTAAGAAGCAAATAATAATAAAAAAATTGGTTTTATATAATAATATATTTTATATAATTTAATAAACTAAATCAAATCTTTTGGTAAGCTTTAACAATAAGGAAAGCATGCTACCAATAACCACACTTATCAAATTATATTTGGAGTAACATTTTTTTCTTTATGTTTCTATTATTATTTTATCACATTGTATATTTATATTATCTGACTGTTTTTTTTTCATTCATACTTATATAACAAGTTCCACATTTTCCAAAATCTATTTATTTGCGAGATATTTTTATTTCTAGCAACACTAAATCTAAACTCTAACCACAAGATCACACATCGTGATAACCAATTAGGTTGAGTTAATATTAGTAATTCAACAGAGGGGAGTTCTAAAATATTATTTTTGAAACAGTTTTTTCATCTATTTTAAAGTAAATAACCTTAATTGGAATGTGAGTATTTTTTTAATGTATCGTTTTTAGCGACAATTATGTTTCATAATAAACATGCGGTAATGAATACACACCAAATAAGGAAAAATAAAAAAAAAATTTTATTCCAAATTTTTTTTTTTCTTGGGGAGTTTCTAGCATCAAATTATATTAAAAATTATTTTTTTGGAGACAGCAGTTGTAAGAAACAAATCAATATTTCTGACTTATATCAATATATCTGTTCCTCAGGAATAATTTTTGACTACATAGTTCATTGATTTTACAGAAACAAGACGGCGATTTTAACCAGACTGATTTCAATTAATTAAAATAAGTCGATTTCTATATGATATCAAAGCGGAATATAAATATCTCCAATTTTTTGTACAAATGAGACGTTGGAAGAATAAAAAGCACCTCCTTTTTTTCTCAATAAAGTAATGGTAAAATTGGGTCTTAAAAATAGAAGACGTTTACCTGGGCCAGTCCCTAGCCAAACTTTAATTTTTTCTGAAAATTTTTTCGAAGTGTTCATTTCATCAAGATTAAGAATTTACAATTCTTAATTTTCAAAAAAAGAAAAAATTTTTTTTTCAGTATCAAACCCGAAATGCCTAAATATTCTTTCTTTTTTTAGTTTCGTCTTGCATGATATACATGAAATAATTTCAGTTTTTGGTACTGGGCTCATATTTTGGAGTATTATCTGAGATGGTCCCTTAGTGAGAAAAAATTTACAAAATGACAGACAAAGTTTCCAATCATAAAAGTTTATGCAAATAAAAAAATTTAATGAAAGCAACAATTCCTGTTTTATTATTACCATTTTAAGGCCTTCATAAATTTAGAGCATGCTCATTAGAGTGTATTCTCAGTGGCATTCTATTAAGGATAAATCAAAATAAATGTTGCTCACTTGGATTATACGACTATAAATTTTACTGAAAGAAAAACCTAGAATGGTGGAATGAATTATTGTATAGAAATACATTTCTAGCGTTCAATATTCAGTTTGAAAGAGAGGAAACTTAGAGTTTCAAGATTTGTTTTCAAAATAAAAACGCTTAAGGATAGAATGAATTTGTAAATTTCAAGCAAGCAATCTAATAAAGTTTACACAGCAATACTATTTCATATGTACAATTCAAAGAGCATAAAGCATTAAAAAAAAAAACAGAGTTCTTTTTAAACTGTCCAGCAGATTAAAAAAAGTAAAAAACTTATTAACTTAGCCAATGGAATGTACTCCTGTGCTAAAAATTGACAAGATCGGAGTACAGGAGAAGGCGATTCTTTAAGAAGTTCTTGGCTGAATCTACGTAACCATTCAGTCCAATCATCTTTTGAAACACAGGTTGATGATGCCTTCCAAGCCTGAAAAATAATGTTATGTTAAGTAACAGAGGTTACGTATTCATAGCCATAGTCAATAAGTCATATTAGAAGAAAAATTTGGGAATTTTCATAACATGAAGCACAGCAAAGTTTTCGCTTTTTTTTTTTTTTTTTTTTTTTTTTTGCATCCTTTTTCCAGATACTGGTTAGTATATTTATCCTATTGAAAGTCTTTATAATTAAATCAATATAAATAAAATAAAGATAGGGCCATGTGAGATTTTGGTCATCTTCAAAAATTTAAGCAATAAATTTTATTTAGCATATTCTTTTACAAAACATTTTTTAAAAATTAAAGTTACTGAATATAGCTTCTCTTTTTATTTATAAATAGGCGATAGGATAAGGATAAGATATTTAAATAAAAACATCACCAGGCTTTAGCCAACAGAAACCTGAAGGTAGAAAAGATTTAAACATACATTTTGTAAGTTATAGGTATTCACAGCCATCTTTCTAAGACCATCACCTACAACATTTTCGTTATCTTTAGGATTTGTTTTGTTGTTATTTCGTCTATACAAAGGATCTAACTCATAGTCAAGTACCGTGCTTCCCTTTTGGATCCTGCCCACTATGCCAATATATCTCATGTCACTAATTCGATGTTTCGCAAGGACCTAACAAAAAATCAATCTCAATTATTCACAAACCTTGCATCTTATTGGCATAATAGTAAATAAAATAATTGGAAAACAAAAAAATTGTTCTTTTTCGTTTTTTTAGGAATAAAATATTTAAAAACCAGTTTTTCAAAAGATGGATGTTAACTTTAGGTAGCAAAAAACTTTATCAAATGATCAGGCCCATCTGCTACAAATGTGCGATTTTAATAAATGTATGATGATGATGATGATGACGATGATGATGATGATGACGACGACAGTGATGGTGATGATGGCTGATGATGATAACTCCAACATTGATTAAAGTTAATATTTATTTTGTGCTTCAACCATTAGTTGAAGGTGTTTTGAGTGTATTCAACTGCTCATTTTTTTACTGGAATAATTAGGTTATAAGAGAAAATTTGGTTTGTAAGTTTTATTTTTAATTGCTGTGACAGTAAGGGCAGCAACAAAAATAAAAGCATTAAGAGGTATTAAATAAAAAATGACATTTTTAAAAAAATATCTTGCAACCATTTTCAATATGAAAACAGCACATAGTGACGATGGGTAAAATTTACGTAATTTCAGTAAACTTTGGTTTTGTTTTTGTTTCATGCATTGATAAAATTCCATTTTTGTTGTATATGACCAAGGATGAAAGTCATAGTTTTTTAAAAACCAGGAAAAATCGCGATTTAATGATACTCACAGACTACTTTCAACGCAAGCAAATGTATATTTATGAGTATTTCCCAATATAAATAACTTACCTGAAAATTTGTCAATATTTTTTTGCTTTAGATAAATTTCTTCATTGCAAAAAGACGAGTGAAAAATAATTATTATGTATATATATATATTACAATTATTATAAATATTATGCACTATATAGGAAAACTTTAATAATTAATAATTAATTTAACAATTAGCTCCCATCCACAATTTTGTTTAAATTTTATTGTATTTCTATTTTTTTTCTTTCATTGCCTATACTTAAACTTGGAACTACTGCTCATTTCTCAGAATTATTTGTTTACACAGTGGAGGAGTAGGCTTCAAACCGCATTTCCAAGATTATCTTCAGTGTTGTGAAAACAAGAAAACAAGTTTCAATAAGTTTCAATAATTTGTTGACACGAAAAAACATTACTTGTGAGCATTTTAATTTTACTAAATTATTTTTTGTTGAATATTATAAATTTTTATAACTTTATTGAGATGCATATTTTGTCGTTTACTGCGCAATTGCATATTAGTGGTCGGATAAAAGTGTTTATTTTACTTAAAGAATATTGCGTATGTTTATCCTGAATATCCAAGGTTATGATAAACCAAAGTTAAACCACAAGTATAACAAATCTGAAGATATTTTATTAAAAAAAGCTATTCAAAGAAATTGATATTCTTGATATTCGATGTATTTATGCAAAATAGAAATGCATAAATAATTCTACAAAAGGCACTAAGAACAAAGTGTGTGGATATTATATCAATAAATTGATAATCAAGTAATTTTAGTTGGAACAAAGATAAAGAAAAAATTACTAACATTAATTTTGTTGTTTGCTTACGATAAATTTATACAATAAAGTAATCTCTGAAAAAGATTATTTGAAAAAAAGAATTATCAAACAATAGAATTATCAAACTATTAAGCAACAAAGAATATGAAGGTTAACTTTAAGTTACAAATGGATTAGGCAAAGAAAAACTTTATTATATATTATAAAAAAAAGCAGAAATTCTTGTGATTTTACACCTCTTAAAATATATTAAAATATTGTAAATGTTTTTTTTAAAAAGTCATTACATTATATAAATCTAAACTAAATGTCTTTGTATTGGAGAGACTTGCAAATATCCATTAAAATAATTTTTGAAGTATAAACACAACTACTCATTGGTAATTTTAACTGGTGTCGACATATTTACGTCATTTGTCACATTAAAAATAGAAATAAAACTAAGAATTTTTTATTGGATTATTTAAGAAAAATAAATATAGCAGGAAAAGTATTTTATATGTGACAACATCAAAAAAATGTGTTTTTTTTTTCATAAAATTTTTTGTTCAGTTTTCCATTCTGGAAGAATATAAATTAAACAAACGCAAAAATCTGGATAAATCCAGAACTCTTTCATCCTTGATATGAAGCTTATTCCGCCCTTTTAAATACATAATAAGTGCTTGTTTCCTACCCCTCTGCATACTGCCGTATGACGCAAACATCAATGCGCAATTTTCATGTGACAAAATGTTTAAAATTTGCGCATCTGAGTTTAAAAATTATGCGCATAAGTTCTAGCCGACACACCTTTTCAAATCAGTTTGAAAAATACGCATTTTTTACCCCTTATTCTTTCTTTAACTAGTTTTAATTAAATAATTTTAAAAATAAACTTTCCTATCTCAAAAAACAATGGTTATATTTTTTAAAAATTAGTAAAAAAAGTTGGCTTGTGATGAGGAATTTCGAGATTTGCTCAGTTTTTCAGATTTATACTTTCTTTTTCATCTAGATTTATGATATTCATATCTTCTGGATATAGACTTAGTAATGAGATCTATGGCTATACTAACTTGAAATGAATTTGCTAGTGAAATCACATCACATAGATAAATCAGATTTTCAACAAACTTTCAAGGAAATATTGATGGCTTAAAACTAGATTGAATGCTGGAAAGACCAACATCCAACCAACATCCCGATTGTGATCGGGATTTCCCTCCAGAACTGTATCAGAGCCCACATGCAGTTTCAAACAATCTAGTTTTAAGCCATCAATATTTCCTTTAAAGTCTTGCTAGAATTGCTCCATTGCCTTGCTAATAAAAAGTTGAGCCTTGTTTTTTTTTCTCGGCTTCGTAAATAGCAGCGAACTATTTCCCCACAATAACATCTTTTAGCGTTGGGTGACCTAGGGTGGTCCAGATAGCAATCAAACCTGTTAGATCGGATCGTTATTGTCCTTATTTCCTTCTTTGCCATTATTATCACTATTTTCTCTTCCAGCACTAGCTGTTAAGCGGTAGGCAATTTTTCCTTTGGTATGAAATTACTCGTACTCCTTTTGGATCACTAGGGAATCCACTCTCATCGCAATTCCAAATCTGGCTAGCTCGAAAATTGTTTTCACTTAAAAGTTTATCCAGCACATCATAGAAGTTGTATATTATAAAGGGGTTTTCCGTCGCTGATTTATGAGCAGCACTGAAATTTTCTTTCTTCATTGACAAATTGTTTCTCTCCATAAAAAATTGAAGCCAATCTTTTCCTGGTCGATTGTTGGTGAATGGTGTATTAATGCTGTTCCTAATAATGTACTCCTTCACAAGATCCTTCACATCACCTCTGGTTGGACTAGTTTACAAAGTGAATCAATGCATTCTGCAAGCTCTTTCTAAAGAAAAAGAACATGATCAAATTAATAACAATGCTACAGTATGCAAAAAAGGACTATGAAAAAATTAACTTTTGTATATATATAATTTGTTCTTCAAAGGAATAAACATTTAGATAAAAAACTGTGTCAAGGATAGGCACAGAAATTTTCTATCACAAAAAAATTTCCATTGGGGTCCCGTTATACATCACACACACAAAAATATAAAGATTGATTCAACAGAAGCATGGTGAAAAAAATAATATAAAAACTGCTTATCAAAATAAAAAGAGCAAATTAATTACATTTACCGTTGAATAAGGATTCAAAGACTTTTCCTTCCAGAACCTGTTAAAGTTTTCCTGCCATTCTTCATTTTTCGGTTACGAATGGTCCCTTCTGTCATACCATTTATTCTTGCTGCTTTTCAAATAGATAGCCCTGATTCTTACTTATGTCAATGCGTTCAACATGTCTTGCTTCACCCATTTTCTTTTTAAATTTTTTTCCCATTCATATCTTTGATTAACTGTTTTAGGTTGTTTTATCTTCTTTTCTCAACTAATACTGATTTAAAATTGAACTTTTAATTTTATATAACTTTTATGTGCACAAATTAAGCTACACAGGGGTGTTTAGGAGAATGATATACTTTCTTGACACAATCCCCCAAATGAGCCCAACTTCTAACCACACTAAGTGTTTTCTTACGGGCGAAAATTGCACAAGTCTAAACCAAGGCTTTGATTATAATAATATTATTATTGCATCATATGTTTAAAAGTCATCTATCAAACGAACAAAAAAGCGTGATTATATTTGAGTATAATATGTTGTGTATTTAGAAATACAAAGTTCGCCATGAAGGTTGTAAACTCGTTATTGTGTATTTTTGGTATGGTACCTTTTTTGAGCTTTTTAAATCGAAATAAGGTATTTAATAGATGATTAGTCTAATTCTTATATTGACATTCTCTAAATCTTTTAAAAAGATCAAAATATTAGGTGCGCAATTTTAACACTCAAAATATTGATGCGCAAGTTTTACCCTCTGCTAGTTTATAAACTAATTAGAAAAAAATTATTCGCCATGAGTCAATATGAATTTTAAATATTTAAATGATTTCTGGTTACCATGATTTGTTGGTTACCTTGTTTAACTACAAAATTAATAAAAATTACCTTATGTACAACAGGAATAAATATTTTATATTTTGTTCCAATATGAGTGACAATTGCACTTAGTGTACACATAGCCACAGATCGAAGCTCAGGATAGTTATCCAGTACTCGAATGAGAGGATGAATAATTTGTGACACATATTCTCGCAGATCTACAGAGCCACACAACTTTGCAATAGTCTCTAAAGCTATACTAAAAATTTAAAATATATATTTATAAGTATATAATAAAATAGAAGCCATTTTGTACAACACTGTAGCGTAGTTTTGATGCCCAGCAAATAAAAAAAAATTTCAAAAGATTTTTTGTTACTCTTTTATATATGCATAGATAAAAAAAAACCTAAAAATGTCTTGCAATAATAATTACTTAAAGAACTACATTGCCATAAAACATTATGATGCAATTTTAGTTATTTTATTGATATTATTATGTGCTTTGATTTACATATATGCATGCATGCGTGCATACATACATAAATACCACACATATCACACAGACCACACATACACACCACACATACCATACATACACACCACACATACCACACACACAATCAAACACACAGACACACACAAGCAAACACACAGACACACACACAAACAAACACACACAGATACATACAAATGTGACCAGGACTAACAGAGAAATATGAACAAAAAGGTTTATGTTCAATGTGATTGTTATCTTAATGCTATGAAAGTAAACTTTGAACAAATAAATGCCTTTGAATTAGAACAAATATGGATTACATGAACATAAAAAGTACCGTTTTTGCATAAATGGGTTTTTAATTTTTTGTTGATACACAGTGTTTGATATGAGGAGGAAATGATTCTATATATAGAGTGTTATTTGGAAAGAGCAATTTCCACTTTTCAATTACTTAATTGCAATTAATTGTTCCTATTTCATGGCCTTGGGTGACAAAAGTCTTGCAAAATTTCCCAAATATTTTCAATTGGATGAAGGTCTGTTGAATTAGGCAAAAAATATACACCTAACCACATTTACAGCATGAAAATTTAATTTTTATCTGTTAAAAAGACATTAGTGGAGATACTTTTCTTACATTCTAACTGTAGTAGGTGAGTCAGCTGTATCAAACAACTTCACGATAGGGGGAATTATAAAGTATAAATGGATATCAAGACTCTGTCCGAACTTTTGGATTGCAGATAACAACTAAAAAGAAAGTAACAAAATTTAAGCTTAAAAAGTTAATTTAACTAACCTATTATCATTCTTGCTTTAAAAGAAAATTTTTGATGCTTTAAATGTGTCCTAAGTGCCTAATGTGCCCATTTAGCAAATTATCTCCTTTCAAAACAGACAAGAAGTTAGAGAATGTAGTTTTTTTGTTTTATCAAAAGGTATTGATTTATTTTATATTAAAGTTTAATTATTTGTACTTCATATAAAAAATGTCTATTTTGCATCAAAATGTGACAACTCTGCACTTCGTTTAGACAATAAATTATATATTACCTTACAAGTAACAACTCTATCTTCACTTTGGTCATTGTTAAACACTTTCATCATAAAATTTAAAATTTGAGGAACACAGGTCTAAAAACAAACATAAATATGATATTATATTTATAAGATTCCTGTGATTGTTTAGGGAAAATTTTTCTGGCGAAATATTATATAAATCTTTTTTAACAGGTGCCTCAAGGAATCTTGTTTTATTAACTGTAGGAAATATTCATCAATATATCTTCTTTAAAGAAAACTGTTAATAGATGCAAAATAAATTCAGCTTCTATTCATCTATGCATAGTTCTGGCTTAGTTAAGTCTGTCACAATAATTCAAATGACCTGGAAATTCCTCTCGACCTTGAGTAAAGTTATATACAAATAAAATTACTTTAAATGCATCAAAAATGGTTGGTACACTCTATGAAATGCTGTCTCCTTCTTCAATATTTTATTAAAATTGTCTGACATGTCTTATAATGACTACTGTTTCCTTAATTATGCTGATGCAACGTTTGCAATCTTTTCCTTCTCAATAATGTCTAATCTGCCCAGGGCCTTACTGAACACTTCAAACCTGTTTTAATCATTGCAATATGTCCAACTCGACACTACTTTATTTTTAATTTCATAAGGAGTATTTTAATGATCATTGTCTCTCAATTTTTGTTTTTTAATTATTTTTTATTCAAGCGATTATTTTTATTTATTACTTCACAACGTTATATTGGAAACCCCACTCCTCATATATAAACCTCCTCATTATATAAACTGGTTGTTTTAATTTAATTAATTGAAATTTAAAGAACCCATAAAAATTAATGTTTTTTTAATTTTCACTATGATATAATATGAAATGTGTTTACCCTGAATTCTCCACCAAGAGCAAATGCAAGTTGTTCAATCAAATCTATTAATGTGTTTTGTAATGTCACTGTACCTGTAACCACCCAGAACTCCTAAAAAATAGCAAGCAAAAATTAGAATTATACTCGGATAACAAGCAAACATTAGATATATGATCTGATAAAATTTATATTATCATAATAATATCATAAGATATATCAATTATCAGTACTTCAAATGAATTAATATCTCAAAAAGAAAAACTGAACCAAAAATAGAAAAATCCCAACAAACCATTATAGTATCAATAAATAGGCTTCTTGCATTGTTTTTTAGCTTTAAGGTAAGATGGGTAGCAGATACTTTTAAAAGTGTATAGAACGACAATCTTAGTTTGTGCCAATGACAGCTACATTATATGTTACGTTCACTTAGCAACAAGAAATTTGTTCTAACATCTGCCGACTCAATTTGGAGAAAGCGAAAATAGGTTACTGTAAATATAAAACTTTTTGAGGGGGTCAAATAAAACATGTATAAAGTACAAAAATGCTACAGAAAGTAAATCTATAATACTGATAACTATGTATGTACTATGTATGTACTATGTATGTACTATGTACTAGTTTAAAAAAAGTAAATATGTCATTTAGTTCAAGATAAACCAGCTGTATCGTGGCCCAACTGAACCATAGTATAAAACACTTTTGAGAAAACTTCGAATGTAATTTTATAAAATCTATTTAACCTAAGTGCCAAAAAACTTTTTTACATGTTTATTTAAGCCAAGCACCAAAAAACTTTTTGACATGTGGCTTTAAGTCAAAAGAAGCACTCTATGGTCAGCTAATTTCATGCAAAATTTCAAAAAAAAAAAAAAAAAAACAGCACAACTCTTGAAAAAATTTCAAAAAATATAGTTCTGGTCCAAAAATGACTAAAAAAGAATTTTTCAAAAGATTTGTAATATGAGAAAGCCACTACAATCTTCCAACAATTAGTCTGGGGCCCAATACGAAATGCGTGCAAATTGGTACACATAATGTTTTTTATCTGAAACGTTAGGGTCTATATAACCCAAAACCGATTGATGCCACTTTGGCATCTTTTTTCGGACAAATACAGTAATGCCTGTCACCGTGTCATCTCCCCGAATATTGACATTTATATCAATGAACGTGAAATTTGCTTTTATATTTATATAAAAACCATATGCTAAAAAAGTGATCTACTCGATATATGGCGATTTTACCAAGTTCACTAAACAGCAGAAAAAACTACAAAAAACTGTACAGTTTTTCCATTAACAATTTTTTCATTTAAAGAAAACAATTATAAGAAGACAGTTGATTATAAGAAAACATTTGATGATGCTCCAGAAAGTGTTTTATTTTTTTTTTGTTATTTACTTGTGTTTTATTTGTCTTTATATATACACCCTATCTATTTTCCCCCTATTTTTAATCTTATTTTTAAAAATTGTATTTGTAATTATTTTAGTCATGGATGAGAAAGAATGCATTTTCAAAGATCTATTAAACTGTATTTGCACAGAAAACATTATTTGCCATTTGTGTACGTTTAGAGTCCATTGTTGACGCTAGTAAATGTTAAGGAAAAAATTTTCATCTTACTTTAAATAGCAACAATAATAACAAAAACACGCCATTGTTTATTCCGTGGAGGCAAATACTGTACAACTCCAGACTTAAAACATCCTGATCATTGGTGAAAATCTTTCAAATGTAGGATTTCAAATAGTAGAGAAGGTAAAAAAACATTCAAGGAAGTTATATTGAAGGTATGATAATTTCATTACACTGTTTTTACTGTGAAGTTAATTTTTATAATGAAACTGTACTAAATAAGTAAACTTAATTTAACAATGGCAAAAATACAAATAGTTTCAAGGTTACACTTACCAATAAACAATTAAAAATATCTTTCACTACAACTTTAAATCAGATTAGGTATGAAGTTACATTGTATTAACCCTTTCCAGACATGTAGACAGTAATACTGTCCATGCAATGTGTTCCTAAATGACGTGTGGACAGTACTACTGCCTATGATGATTTTTGTTTTTGTAACACTTGTATGAGGCAGGTAAGCTTAAGTTGTTCCGAAATACGACTTTTAAATGAAATTTGCCATAGGCTGCTAAGCAATAGCTTTTTAGTTGTGGTTTGAGGAAAGATTGAAAAAGTCCTCACACGAATAATTATAAATCTAACACACAATACTTGATTTTTCAACATAATTTTGTTTTCTATATATATATATATATATGTGTGTGTGTGTGTGTGTGTGTGTGTGTGTGTGTGTGTGTGTGTGTATGTATGAGCATTTTAGTAAATTTGTGATATTTCAAGATTTTCCATTCCAATTAAAAAAATGCTTCTATTCTTTTCTTACTTATATATTTATATATACAAATCTTTCTTACCACTAAATTCTCTAAAAACACAGATTTCTTTTTTTTTTCTTCTGAAAATATAATTTATTGATCTTGTCACCTGCAAAATTTATATAACAAAAAAAACCTTTTTTGTATTTTTTGGATGCCAAATCTATAACAAAAAAACGAGCCTTTACTTTTGAAAAACTAATGGGTACTTCTATTTTTATAGTTAGTTTAGTCAAAATTGTTATTTTGGGTCTCAGTCCAGTAGATGTTTTTATTGCCGTTATAAAAGGCTTAAGATAGAAAAAAACCTGCTCTCGCGACGAACGAAGTTAGAAGCAAAAAAAAACTAAACTGAATGATGTAACTGTAGTACACTACAATGGTCCAAAGAAACCAGAAATGCCATTAAGAGAGAAAAAGAAATCTGTTCAATCACTCAAATTCTTAGCTCACAAATGTTTACTTGTCAACAATAGTAAAACCTTTGATTTTCTAATCTTAAAAGAAAATTGCATCAACTCCGTATACACCAGATAATCAGGCTTTAAAACAAAAGGTTCAAGGGAACAAGGTCGAATATGAAAAAGCAAACTGAAGCAATGTACACTCCACTGTTTCATTTAAAACCATCTGATCCAATAACTAATATGACAGCAATGGATGAAGCCCAACAAATTATACGTCTAAAAAAAAAAAAACATAGCTGTATAAAATCATAGTTGATGTGAAATGGTCATACCCTGAAAGTTTTTGTGACATAATACCCCGTATGCATGGAATGCATTTAAAACTGACACCAGGTGTGTTTGTTTTTACGTACTTACTATTCGATCACTCATGGGTGTGTGGCAAGAACAAGTTTTCAAACAGTAATAAACATATAATAACTCAATTTTAACATATAAAATTTATTATTAGATATAATATCTGGTGAAAAAGAACAAGATGTTAAACTAACAGCCACCTCAAGACATTATTCTACCAATCACTGAAGTCTTCAAAATAAACGTAATGAGAGCACACTTCCAAACAGCTATATGGATGAACAGCCAACATATACCAGTACTGAAACCAATTAAGGTATTATAATGTTTTTAATTAAAATTTATAGAATCTGTAAGAAAATTTACTGGAGTTTTAATTGATGAGAATCTTAGATGGAAATAACAAATAGATTATGTTAAAAACAAATTTAAGTAGTGGCATTTTATATCGGAAAAGAGATATTCTTAATAAAAAATATTTCACTCAACTGTATTTTCCTTTCATACATCGCTACATAAATTATGCCTGTATTGAATGTTGAGTGGGTGTAAAGCAAAAACATGCATTATAAACTTTAAAGATCGCTAAACTCATGCAGCTCCACTTTTACTTGACATCAATGCACTCAATATTTATAAACTTAATGTTTATAAATATTCTATGTTTAGTATATATTGTAAATATATTAAATATATATATATTAAATATATATATATATTAT
>JAUZNK010032200.1:0-35402 GCA_035046665.1 Euphysa ruthae
ATAAATACTAGAGCTAACTAAGAATGGTAGAGCAAAAAAAAATCGAAAAAATACGATATATTAAAAGTTTTATAGGGGGGGGGGGGCAGAAAAGGAAATAGCGCCAAAATATTGGTGTTGTTTCATTTCTAGGAATAAAGCCCTGATATTAGGTCTCTTGACAAGTTGGAAATATTCAAATCCAGAATTTGTCAATGAAATCCTGTAAAGTGTAAGCTTTTTCTAAATTATATAAATGGAATATTGGCTGAACGATTGTGCACAAGATGCACATGAAACTATTAGTATCAGAAAATTTGTGTTTAATCATCTTTTGACATAAATAGAAATCGTTCTATCTGCTAAAAAAGCCAAAATTTTGAGGACGAAAATACATATACCTGTCATGATGTTAGTATATAATATTCTTATTACTTTTAAAGATAATTTCTTCAACTTTAACTTGCTTTTCACAGAATAACAAATATTATATATAGATCTAGGTATATTAGAATATATAAAACCCACTTTTCCAGAAAATTTCAGTTGAAAACATACACTTCACTTCCGCTGTAGACAGGTTTGAAATGGCTGTGTACCAGAGCTAGCAAACTTCATTGAATATGACCCCAAAATATATTCTGACTGTCAATCCTGAAATTTTAAACAGTTAACCATAATTATACCTGAGACATGACATGACATGCAACTTGAGTTGAATTTTGTCTAAAAAAACTTTGATATTTACCATTTTCTTCAGATCTAACAACAAGCACAACGCCTTTTTTATTTGTCAGCTTAATTTCATTGTCATAACCAGTCGAAACATGGCCAATGCCATGCTCAACCCATTGCCGAACTTCATTTAAAACATATAGTTTAACTCTCCTTCTACTGTTAGACATCATAGGCTTTCGATAATCTAGACTTTTCGTTTTTGAAAGATTTCATTCTTCATTTTAAAGCTTTAACAGTTTAGATTGAGTATCTTTAATCATAAACTGTAAAAAAAAATCAAGAGAAATATGTTTACAACTGTATATACTACTACAGCTTTCTTTCTTTGGGTTATTCCGTATCAATGGACGTCAACTAGACTGACATTACCTCAGTTAGACTTGAAAGTCGGATCGATGAATTCCTACAACCAATCATTATATCCTGTAAACGGGAAAGTATTTTTTGAATATTTTGAATGACCCACTCACGCATTGCCGATGTACAATTTTCTCGATATTTCCCCAAAATATTATTTAATGGATATTTAGTTAAACAGCGTAATTTAAATTAATAGTTTCGTAATTTAAATCTTGGTTCACAAAAGAAGCTTAGCTGAAAAGATCAGAGGAGCTTTTGATCATGATCATTATCCTGATCATGATCTTCAAAAAGAATTTGATGCTGTTGATCAAAATATTATAATCTCCAAATTAGAGTATAATCGTATTCGTGGCATAGCAAAGGATTGATTTCATTCTTATTTACATGATCACAAACAATTTGTCTCCATTAATGTTTACAAATCTTCTCTAAAATCTATAATGTGTGGTGTTCCTCAAGGCTCTGTATTAGGTTCTCTTTTATTCTTAATTTACACTAACGACTTACTTTCTTTTAAAAAATTCTCTATATTTAATCATTTCTTTGATGACACTAATCTTCTGTACATCATTAAATCAGTAGACTCTCTTTGTAAAAATCTAAACTTTGATCTAAAAAGATTAGTTCAATGGCTTAATGCAAATCTAATTTCTTTAAAAGTAGAAAAACCGAGTTTATTCAATTTTCAGTCCCATTGAATCCAATAAAAAAAATGAAATAAAAATAAATGGTAAAAGACTTTATCCTTCTAAATTTGTAAAGTACATTGGTATCTTGATAGATTATAATCTTTCAGCCTCAAACAGTTAAACTGAGAAAAAATAAAATAGATCTAATAGTATGCTATGTAAAATACCTCACATTGTAACTAAACCTTCTCTTAAAAATATATGTTATTCTATTTCTCTTCTCATCTAAATTACTGCTGTCAAGTCTGGGGGCAAAAATGTAATCACGTCAATCCATTCGCGTTATACACTTTCAGCCAGCTATATCAGATACCTCGAATCTTCTTTTTGTTTTCGATTATATTAATCTACCATCTTCAATTTCGAATTTCTTTACTGAAACTCAACTTATGCATAACCACTTAACAAGAAATTTGGGTAATTTGCTTCATGTAACGTATGATAAAACACAAAATCATGGTAATTATTCTATCATTTATCAATGCATCTGTGATTGGAATAAATCTCTTGTTCCTTTTGTAAATGAGTTTGAGAATTTAATAATTTTATCTCCAACACCCACTCCAACACCATCTCCAACACCATCTCCAACACCATCTCCATCAAAAGATATCAATTCAAAAGGATTTTCATTTTACTTCTCTCTTTTTTCCTTTATCAGTATTTTATTTATTTATTTATTTTTTTTTTTTTTGAACTTCAATTGTTATTACTATTGTTATTAACTTTAGCATCTCCTCACCCATTCCCGTAAACGATAAAAATATTAATCAATGTTTTCTTAAAGGTAAGCACTTATACGCTATTACTTACGTTTCTTTATTAGTCAAAAAGATATATTTTTGAGCAAGAAATTATCAAAATTAAATTTTTACTTTCCTAGATAAAAATTTTTTTCTCTTTCGTTATTGTTCATTCATATATTTCATAAATGCACGTGCATGAAATGCAGTTCCTTACGTATTTATATTATCTATTTCCTGAGCGACGATCTTTTCAGCGTAATTCGTTCAATAAATATACCGGTTTACATAATGATTTCAAAACAGACTCGAAGTTAAGTTATATATGTTTAAATACGGAGGAAAAACATTTATTCTATTGATGGGAAAGTACTAGTACTAGACAGGATATAAGACACATCTGTTAAAGGTAAACATAAGTACAGTCTTGCTGGTTATCAGCTTGAGATATTAACTTCAATGTCATACCAGATGCTAATGTTAGTGCTGGTACTAATTCAGAAGAACTGAATTTGCAGCATTGTGAGCGACGAATGGACTGAAATTTCAAACCTTGAACAACTATCTGCCTGTGTTAGAACAGTAAATGATGATATTAGATTTTCTGAGGAATTTTTAGGGATATATTAAGTTCCGAACATAAAAAGTGAGACAATGGCTGATGTCATTAAAGATACACTAACACGTATGCAACTCCCTATTTGTCGCGGACAAACGTGTGTCGGGGCTAGTAATATTCTCGGTAAAAATTCAGGAGTCGCTTCAAGAATACGAACCAAAAGCTTTACCAACCCACTGTCATGCACATTTTCATAGAACTTCAATATTCTGAACGGTGTCATGGGAAAAATGGGTAAAATATGCGTACTGATCAAATACTCTCCAATAATAGAAAACATGCTGAGTTAAACGAAAATGTGGATGGAGAATTAGATGAAGAAGCTTTGAATGTCGAAAAAGCAGTACCGACTTTGGATAAGCTTCATGCTACCAGATGGACTGTGCGAGCAAAATGCGTTGAAAAAAATGATTTGTATTATACAGCGTTAATGAAACTTTGGATGGTGTGTTTTGATGAAAGTGGATTAAACACAGGAAGGAAAGCTCGTTTTATAATGTTGCAAGAAACAAATCAGTAATTTTGATTTTTTCTTTGGTCTGTGTATTCGATATGAGCTGTTTTCAATAACAGAGAATTTTTCTAAAGCTTAAAATCTGAAAAATTATTAGCTGTCAATAGCCAAAATTTACAAGTCTAACCTTGAAAATCTTACTGCAGATCAGAAGAAAAAGTGATTTTGACTTGTTTTTTGAATTATTTAAAATCTCCCCGTTGAAAAATCAAAATTAAAGAGAAAAAGAAATGCCCTAAATACTCTCTTTTGCATTAGTTAGATGGACAAGAATCATCTAGTGAAGAACTTCATGTATTAACTGTTGAAGAAGAATTCCGCCAGAGTTATTTCAATCAATGCCTTAGATAAGCCGAGCTTAAAGTTTTATGCATAATTAGAAGAACTTTTGATTCTTCGTGCTCGAAATAAAAATTTTGAAAATTTTTTTGAAGGAGTTAAGTGTCCGTATTCAGAGGAAGTTAAAGTTTTGTCTCTTGCACTAGTGTTTCCTCTACTCAATATTCTATTCAATATTTTGCTCTGTTCTATTCAAGCAAATTTTTGATGAGCTGCCAACATTTCTAAATGATATCTTGAAAATGCTCCGAGGCAGAGATAAGAAAGAAATACTGCTGATTCCTAATACAACTTAAAACTGTAAACACATATAGGTGGATCTAGCAACAATTGCAGCAGTAGAACTTTCTTTTTCTAGTGGCCCCACATCAAAAATCGGAAATTTACTAACCTTACATACCAAAATCAGCAAAACGTAAATAGGAACTTCTTGTTTCATGGATTCAGAAAAAAAATAGTTACTTTAACAAACATAATTTTACATTAAATAGAAAAAAAGTCAAACTTACAAATTGCCCATTATTAACGGCTTAAAAAGTCTTAAATACATACGCCATATCAATAAAATTTGCCATTGGGAAAATTAGCCATATTTGGTTCAAAAAATGTATATAGTGTACCTTCTTAGTGTTCTATAATTTTTATCAGAGAGTATTGACAACAAAAAGTAAAAAAAGAAAGAAAAAAAGTTACGGTAAGTAAACGGATATGCGGTTTGAGTAAATAGCGACCTTGATCTGGTTGCCTATATGGTTTGGTACATAGCTTTTTATATGAGATTTTTATGTGAGATTTCCATGTTGTTGGTACTTTTTTGTAGAATCAGTTACTTAGATTGATCAAATTGCTTAATGATCAGTTTATGTATAAATAAAAATGGACTCAGAGTGATAGTGCCAGCCCAGCTTAACTATTACGTCGGTAAATGGGTAGCGCGATAATAGTGATTAGAAGATTTAAAATTAGAAAAAGTTTAGTGATCTCAACTTCCATCATTGGTAAATTTAATGAAATTAGTGAATTTTTTCCCTTGATTTTTATGCTGATAACATAGTATTTTTATAATCGATTATTACCGATTATTATCGATTATTATTTCAGCATATAAGGTATGCTGGCACTCTCGTTTCTATGTTTTCAATTTGTTAATACATGATAATTAATAGTTTAAAGTACAAAAACAAGAAAACACTAGAAAAGATGCTCTTGGAACTATAAAGAGAAAAAGGAAACTTTTTTTTTTTTGAATAATCTCATTAAGAATATAGGCAGAGCTAAAATCTTTGGAAATCATTGAAAAATATGGGAATTATAAAAAAAAAAAAAAAACTTCTTCTCAATTCAATTTTTGCCTAAAGCAAGGTATTATCTTAATTTTTGAAAATCTTCAAATTGCTAATGTTTTAAAAGACTTAATTTGAAGCCTTTTTACTAAATCTTCTTCCGAGAGCATCAAATATTTATAAAAGGGAACCAAGGGGGCTTTTTTGATAAGTAGACTTTCAGAAATTGGGCATGTTAACGAATATGACCGATGTTTTTTGCAGTGCCAGCTACCATCCCTTTTAACATTGTCTCAAATGCTTATCACGCTTAACATCCATGTACATTTCATGTGACATGATTGATTCACGTGAAAAGGATTATTGAAGGCAGCTTTAACATGGTAATTTTCACTCAACCAAATGAATCAGCCTCTTTAAATTGGTTTGTTTTTGCTGTTTGAAAAAGACACAAATCAAGGATGTCAATTGAAAATCGTTGTACAAAGGCTCTTTTTTCTAACAACGATTAAAAACAAGAATAAAAAAACTCTTGTAAATCAAAATGAAACTTATTTATTAAACTTTAAGTTGCCTTTTGTTCCACAGCAAGTTTTATGGCTTAAGTTTTTTTATGAAGTTTTTCTTAATGTTACTTTTCGTTGGATACTTCGGCGCAGTTTAATTAAATGTCTCGATTTCACACTTTTGACATTTAGACCAAAAGTTTTCGAATATAATTTATCACGTTTTGTTCTGATGACCAATTATCTGACCATGTACTTCTGATGAGAAATGCAGTAAAATTTATTTTCTCATTGGAAATAAACTTTTATGAATTGACTTCGAAGTGTGAGATAACCTTAGATTGTTAAGAATAAGAACTGGTTTTAATATATAAAGAGTTATGATTTGTCATGTCAATGTAGCATTGTCTATCTTATATGCCAAACTGCTGCGATTAGAGTATTTTCGAAAACGAGTCTTGAACGACGAACGGTATTTCATGGGTTCTTATTCTTCTGTCACAATGGAAATAATGATCCAGCACCGTTCCTGCCACTAGAAACACATTTCCGGGGGTTCTAAGATCTTAAAATCTGAATGTTCCCTCCGCACAAACCATGGTCACACTTCGCCTAGTTACTGACCTAAGGTCATTACCACCCACATAAAAATTTAAAAGAAATACAAAATTTTTTAAGCAGAAATTTTTCCATACTTATTGAGTGATATTTCGATAACAAACTAAGTGTGAACTTTGGAGATGATAAAACTAAATACATTCTTTTTTCACGAAAAATGAAACTTGAGAAATTTGATTCATTAAATACAAATTATGGAGGTGCTGCCACTAAACAAAATATCTCTCGTGAAATACTTGTATTAGTTCAAACTTTGTGTCGAGAGTTTATGAGTCATTATGCTTTGAGTAAAATTATTTGAAAATAAATGATGTCTGAAATCTTTACATTTTTTGAAAATAGAAGAACACTTCTACGCAACAGCCATTTGATAATCCTTAGAAGATCCACCGTAGAATAAATTTTTTTTCAACAAACAATTAACCTAAAAAAAAAAAAAAAGTTACAAAGAGCCACAAATTTAAACATAAAATCAAAAAAACCTTTTTTTAGATCCCTGGATTCGAATACCTAATTTTCATAGGTATAATATAACCTTTGTCCCTAAAAGACCGCTTTTTAATCATTTATTACAATTTGAAGACGATTTTGTTATTATTATTATTGTTTTTTTTTTTTTTTTTTTTTGAAAATTCCATTTTTGCGGACGCAAAAATTTTATTTTGATCTTATGGGTAGATATTATGCCAGATGTTTAAGTCTGTGCAATTTCAACGTAGCGTGTCAATTCTGACACAGTAGGGAAAATATGAAATGCTTATTCTACTTGATTGTTCACAGATTTTGTCAACCCTCTAACTCTCTCTAAGTTCACCGGCTTAAATTTTACTCACAAGACCAAACACGTACGCAAGAAGACCTGATATCAAAAATTTTCTTGACAGAAAAATTATATGGTAAAGAAAAAAAGAAATATACTAACAGATAAATTTCACTTGCGAAAAAGAATTTATGGATGAAAAAAAACGTGGATGTGAAAAATACAATGATGAAAAAAAAAAAAAAAAATACGCGAATGAAAAAAATTACATAGATAGAAAAAATGCATGGATGAAAGAAATGGGAAGTATATTCTCAACAATACATGCGTGATAAAGACACAGGGTTGGTGAAACCCATAGATGGAAAGAATTCAAAAATAAACTATACATCTGACTCAAAATTAACCTAAATCTAAAAAAAAATGGTGATGTAAGATTTTCATTACAAATACATAATACAACTTTGCCCTTCACTGACACGGATATCTTAGCTGCTCGATAAAATTAGATATTTCTGCGATTTTTTGATAAGTCCTTAGGGCATTCATGTTGTTTCGATGAAAATAAAAAAATGGTGGGAAATTGAAAGATGAAAAGGCCAGCTTGGATAATATATTTTTCGTTTGGCGACAAGATTTGCACAATCTTGTATGAAATGCGATTGAGAATAATTAAATCAAGCAAAGTCGGAATAAACCTGTAGTCATTAAACTTAGAAATTAAAAAAAGAAAAAAACCTTTATCTGCTAGATAAAAGGTAAGGAATGAAAATGACAAGTCCGTACTCGTTTGGGTTTGTTACTATTTTTGCGATATTGGTCAAGAAAATCACTTTCACCATGCGTCAAATGTGAATTTGTGGTAAAATTTGATGAAAACCTCATATAATAGGTCCATAATTGTATGTAAAAATTTTTGGATGTTTTATGGCACTAGGAAAGTTCTAAGTTCCTACTTCACTATGAAAATTTATGATTACTGCGTTTTCATAATTTTCACTAAATGAAAATCAGGTTTTTCGATTAAATTTATACCAAAATCTTGATTTCAAAAATCTTGGAAAACCATGCTATCTAAAAATTCGATAATTATAGATAAAAACTTAATTTTGTACCTTTTTTGGGACAAAAAAACGGTAAATTTAAAGATTTTCTTCAAAATATTAATTGCAGGCCATTAGTTCTGTTCAATTTAGGCAAAAGCTGATTTTTCAGACGAACATTGACAAAATATTATGACACTTATACGCCATTAGAACATCTTATTAATTGAAAAAAATACCACAAGCAGTTAAAAATGTGGATACACCGCCCTTGGCATATTCAAATTTTGGTTTATCTTTTGGTTAATAGACTTATAGACTTAGAAATTTAAAAAAAATATATTTTTTCTCCGCTAGATCTAAGAGATGACATTAACAAATCCGTACTATTTCAATTTGTTATCATTTTTGTCAAGAAAATCACATTTACAGCATTTACAGCACAAATGAGAATCTGTGCTAAAATTTGATAAAAGTGTCATATAATATGGTCATGATTGTCTATAAATTTTTTTGGTAATTTTACGGTAACAGTACAGTTCTAAGATCCTTCTTACACCATGAAAATTTATAATTACCGGTTTTTCGATCAAAATTGCACCAAAATTTTTTTTCAAAAATTTTGGAAATGCATGGTATCTAATTATTACCCAATTACAGAAAAAAACTGAACTTGGTACTTTTTGCTGTGCAAAATGGTTTAATTATAGATTTTCTTCAAAACATACTTTGCAAATTTTAACGGAAAACCTTAGTTCCATTCAATTTGGGCAAAATCTGATTATTCATACTGTTTGCAAAAAACTTTTTTTTGCCATTTTAAGGTATTAGGACAGTTCTAAGATCATCCTTGCACTATGAAAACTTATAATTCCCGTGTTTTCTTACTTTTTAGCAAACAAATATCCTTTTCTTCGAGCAAATTTGTTCCAAAATCTTGGTTTCAAAAATCTTGGAAATTTATATACTGTTAATTACAGAAAATAACTGAATTTTTCACTTTTTTGGAAAAATAATAAATTTAAAGATTTTTTTCAAAACACACTTTGCAAATTTTAACGGAAACCCTTATTCTGTTCAATTTAGGCTTAAGCTGATTTTTAGAGAAACATAAACAAAATATTATGACACTTATATGCCATTAGGACACCTTATTAATCGAAGAAAAATACCACAAGCAGTTGAAAATATGGATGCACCGCCCTTAGTATTTTCAATTTTAGGTTTATCTCTTGGACTTATAGACTTAGAACTTAGTTAATAAAATAGAAAATAGAAAAAAAAAAGTTCTTTGCTAGATCTAAAGAATAAAAGTGACAAGTCTGTTCTCATTTGAGTTTTTTATCATTTTTGTGATTTTGGTCAAGAAAATCACTTTCACGACATGGGTCAAATATGAATTTTTCATTCATTCATTCATTTATTTAGTTAACGCTTACATAGTTGTATATGAATATAGTTATATATTAATAAACACTAACATAGACCAACAATTTTTTTTTTTTTCTAATTTTTTATATATAAATAATAAAATAGTAAGCAATAAAACAAAAAACACACAAAGAACTAATTAACGACATATTCGACATGTACATGATTTGCAGATCCAAGACTTAATAGCTGATTTAAAATAAGGCAAAGATTTGGAGTTTTGTAGTGTAGGAGGAGACTATTCCAAAGAAAACACGCTTTAAAAATAAGTGAGTTTGTTCCATAACTAGATGTTCTTGCAGGTGGGAGATTCAAAATAAAATAATTTGTGAGAGTGTATGTTACATCCTGAAGTCTGATATCTTTAGATAGACGGGATCAAACTTTATCAAAGGTTAAATCGCAAGCGTAAAAAGTCTTATCGTTTGCAAAGTCACAAATATCGGAATATATTACAAAAAGGAACAAATCATTTAAAAATATATTGAAAAGAAGAGGGCCTAAAATAGAGCCTTGTGGAACTCCTAGTGCAATTCTCAACCACTCACTAAGCGTCAAACCTAATTTAAACCTTTGTTTCCTTGATTGGAATTAGCTTTTTATAAACCGCAAACCTTTTTTAGAGAAACAATATGCTGCGAGTTTATGCTAGCAGAAGATTATGTGGAATGCAGTCATAAGCCTTTGACAAGTCGATTAAAATGATTCCTAAAATACCTTTCTTACTTTCCAGACAATTTTGCCACTTATTAATAAGGCGAAGCAATGAGTTTTGGGTGGAGAAGCCTTTGCGAAATCCACAAAGAAGAGGAGAGAATTTATCGCAAAAGAAACGGGTTATTTGTAAAAATATGATTTTCTCAAAGACCTTCGATAGTGTAGGAAGAATACTGATAGGACGCTAGTTCCCTTTCTCAAGAGTATCTTCCTTCTTATAAATAAGAATTACATGTGCCTATTTAAGAGCGTCTGGAAATGTTCCATTATTCAACAAAGTATTAATGCAATCAGCAATTATGGAACTGTGAGAGCGTGCTAAAGTTTTTATAATTGATAGTCGTATATCATCACTGCCTTTTCTTAACTTAATGATAACGTCATATACTTCTTTGGGTTCTACATGAATAAAGTCAAAACTATTATTGCAGGGAAAATTCATGTGGATTGTCTTAATAATTGGATGAGACTCAAAATCTGAATCTGACATCAAAGGGTTATGTTCAATATGGGGATCCCATGATCCAATACTTAATGATTTCGTAATGTAATTGTTAAATTTCTCAACTACGCTCTTTTCGTCAGAAATAACATCACTATTTTCAAAAAGAAGTATTCGTTCTCTATTAATAATAGGTTTATTGGACAAAAGTGATTTACATGTCTCACAAAACGACTTCTGTCCTACTTTTACATTAAAATTGCGAAAAAAATGTTTTTTTCTCTCTCTACTAATATAATTAAAAACGTAATTACGATGAATTCTATAAGCTTCTAAATCGCATTGTTTGCCAGACTTGTTTGCGCGATTTTTAAATTGAGCTCGTTTCATGAGCTCTTTCCTGACATTTTTTGAAACGAAAGGTTTATTGTTTCCCCTATATAAGTGAGCGTATTTGTCTAAAACTTTCTTAAAAATAGTATCGTAATAAATATTGTTAAACTAAATTCCGTACTAATATGGGGAAGTTTTTCTTTAAAAGATGTACCATACATTCTCAGAAATTCTTGTATTTTGAAACTCCCACCTGCAAGGACATCTAATTATAGAACAAACACACTTATTTTTAAAGCGTGTTTTTTTTTCAAATAGTCTCCCCCTACGCTATAAAAGCTCCAAATCTTTGCCTTGTTTTAAATCAGGTTTAGTTATTAAATTAGGTAGTGAGGTAGTTAGGTAATTGCATATAAATATCTGTCGATTTGTTCAAATCTTGAATTTTGAAATGCAGGTGGTACAAATTATATATGGCATTCTTTGATAAACTGATACGATGTATTTTGTATTACAATGATTTCATACATTAAGTGTTTCAATGAAACAAAGATTAAAAATAACTTCTTGATCCTCCATATCGATTGATCTCATATAGACAATATTTCGTCAAATCGATAACAAACTGCTAGCCACTTCATCACCGAAACAACACGTAAGTTGAGGTCAAGTATAGTTTTTTTGGTAAATTTTGATAAACAAAATTTGCACACATTCTTGATAAAATTCTAAAGGAAAACAAAAATTATCAGGCGTCCTTTTACAACCAAATAAATAAACAAAAAAACCAAAATATTATTTTAAAATCGGGTGTAAATCTTTATACCACGGACGCTTGATCAATAAATTGCACATAATAAGTTTAAAACAACAATAATAACAGTGTAGTGTTTTCAATGAAGTTTTTCTTTTTCTTTTTTTTTACTTTTTTACCTTTATTTGTTTTTATATAACTCTAGACTCCATTTTAAGGTTGGAACATCCTAAAATATGTACCAATTAGCCAAATCTTGGCGGTTAAACAGGTAGTACGTCCACATAATGAAAATAAAATTTAGACAATAGTTACCTTGAGGGAAATTTGGCAGGTAGACATTTTGGCGGATTTAGCGGGAATTTAATTTAGTGGATGATGAAAAAAAATTTAATTTATCGGATGGTGAAAAACTTGTCAATAAAACGAAATTGAAATAATATGCAGGAGTGCTTTTTTTTACATACAAACAAAAAACAAGACAAATCAAATCTTAACGTAATAATATTATATGGACATGTTAAAAAAACATAGACAGGCGTATTTTTACGGTAACTCAAAAAATTATACTCAGGTTTTTCTCAAAGTTGGTGAAAATATGATAATGATGTATATAACAAATCAAGGTTAACATGGAAAAATTTTTAAATGAAAACATAGGGGGTAAAACAATTGATGAAAATAAAACTTTGTTATTTGTAAATCTATTTAATTACTTGCAATTAATTTTGTTGATTTAAAAAAGAGATGTATATTTTTGAACCTACAATCATGGGCACATAACAATTGACGCATGTTGTAAAAGCCAAAATGAAAAAAATGATAACAGACCCAGATGAGTGTGTACTTGTGACTTTCATCCCCTAGATCTAACAGAAAAAAAAATTTTTTTTGATTTCTAAGTTCTATAAGTTTATTAACCAAACGATAAACCTAAAGTTGAATATACCAAGGGCGGTGTATCCATATTTTTAACTGCACGAGACTTATATATTACATAATATATAATATATATTGTATTACATAAGTCTTCCTAAATCAATCTGTTCACTTACCAGCATTTGCTAGTTTATAGATAAAAGTTTTCGAAATATCTCAATTTTCAAAAAAAAAAAAAATCATAAAAAATTTTATGTTCTTTATTCCATATTTTTTTTGTCCATTTTGTTATTTTTCTATCAATTTTCTGCTGTTAAGTTCTTATATTTTTTTTGAATTTGCACTAAAAGTCAATTTGAAGATTTTAAAATATTTTTATGAAGCAAAGTAAAAAGATTGTGAAATTCTTTTCAAAGAAAATAAGGATATTCAAGCAAAACTCAACCTAAGAATTATTCTAGAAACGCAACATCTTCATTGTGCCTGTATATATTTTAGAAAAGTACAATGTTATCAATTTTCTTACAAGAAAGATATTTTTATAAATTATATTGAGCTATTATGTTCTAGTTGTGTTCAACAAAATGTAGATTTTTGTAGGCTTCTCAAGATCATATAATAATTTGAACTTACATAGAAGTGTTTGTATTAGACATAGACATATTAGACAAATTAGACATAGAACTGTCTAATTTGAAATTACAGCTAATAAAAAATTACAGCTAAGAAAAACAAAAATATAATTTAAATAAATTTAGGTACAAAAAGTATTATTTCAGCATGTAAGTTTTAAATAAAAATCTATATTGTATGCATATACTTAAAAAAAAATGTTTGTGTCGAGTTCACTTTCGCAAAATAAATACTTTAAAAATTATTTCTTACGGGTTAGGCCTTTAGATTTGCTGTTTGCAGTTTTACGCAGTTCAATTATCTCATTTTACCTGTTTTCGATGACCCCGCATATACACAGGCTTTAGGCACACTTATAGATCCGAGCAAAAATCCCAACACCACACAAAAAATAAATTCACACCAAACATGGCAGTACTCTCTTCACAGAGCAAGCAACATATCATAAGCAAAATAAAGTCATACCCCCCACTATATAAAAATATTACCATGAGCCTGTAACAATGTGAAAGGAAAAAAATCAATACAGCCAAACCCTAATATTAGCGGTCAGATGCAGGCTCTGTATGTCATTGGTATTGGATCAATTTGATTTTACTGCCCTGATATCCTTCCTAACAAAAAACCCCTTGTGAGGAAACCAAGTCTATTTAATAAAAAAGCCACCTAGTGCAATTTTCTAGTTATCTCATATAACATGAACAGCAATATTATAAATATTGAGAGTGAAAAGATATTTGCAGTTAATCTAGCCAAAATATAAGTTGATGTACACAGTTAAAATTAATGTAAAACCATTTTGTTTTTGGCTACCTATTAGTTTGTAAGACTTATTTCACAAACATTAATCCCGTAAGCATTTCATCTCCAAAAGAACAGTTTATGGTGACAATATGTATAGACTCTTTGAAAACTGAATTATTCCAAAAGTTAATCTGCATGTATAATTTTAGCTAAAGGTCTAAAAGAAGATGAAGAATTCAACTGCATTATTGAAACAACTTCAAAATATAGAAAACCCATTGATTTTGAAATGTTCCATTAGTTCAATACGATTATTTTATGCAGCTAAGCTAGAAAATCTGTGTTCGCTGTTACTGTTAGATAATAATTCATAAACCATCAATTGAAATCTGTGTTTTATCTGCAGACAAATCATTTGGGTGTTATTGTAAAGATCGAACATTAACAATAGTCAATGACAGTGCATTTTTACCAAAATCTATAGTATTCCTTGTAAAGTTAATATTTTAGTTATCTCGTAAATACTCATAATCTAGCTTAGTTCTTTCATCAATGATAATCATATTTCGGTCAAACTTTCCAATTAAGTACAATCCCTGCAGAGAAGTGACACAACTAAGAGCCACTTACATTTGTGAACTATTCCAGGACCTCTGTGTTAAAAAATTTAAAACTAATAGCAATTTCATTTAGAATTAAACCCTATACTTTATGTACTGTACAGCCCCATGACAGCTTTAGAGAAAATTGTGTTCGCTTTATTACTGGCGACGTACTTATATTAAAATTTGTTTATATTTCTGTCGTTACCCTTTCAATTGGTACTGCATTCAATTCTTGAGCAAGTTTATCAGATTTAATTTTACCTTCACCAGCTTTTTTCACTGTCTAGCACAACATAGACACCAGTTACTAAATTGTTGCGACTAAAAAATGGACAATTGTACCAAATTGACCGTTAATTAAATTATCTGATATAACAACGTTAGAAGTTAACATAACCCTTGCTCCTAAATTTAGAGATAGTTGAAATGTTAATCCACCTGTTTTTGATTGATTTCGATTTAAGATTTTGTCATACACATGAGCAGGAACTTCTCTGAGAACTTCATCTACGGCATCAAGTGTTTTTAAAGGCTTTTCTATATGCCACTCGGCATTTTGGCATTATGTACTCTAGCTGGTTCATTTTTGGCAAATATGTGCAGCACATTAGTGAGATAAGCATTACCCTGTTCATCAATGAATCGTGAACGTAATAGATTTTCATCTTGGAAGGACAAAGTTCCAAGCCTAACATTATTTAAAAGGTCAATGAGAACTGGGTCTCCTCTTTATCATCACTTCATATAACTCACCCATCTGAAAGTATCTCCATAATGGATAAACATTTTTGGTCTCGTCCCCTCTAAATTTGTCATAAACCGATTTTTACACAACTGGAGGTAATTTATAAAAATCCCCAACTAAAATTGCAGTTAATCCTGCAAGTGGTTTGATAAAGTCAGAAACACAAATCCAAACATTTTGATTAACCTTTGGTGTTTTTATAAAAGAAGCTTATTAGACACCATTGAAATCACATCGATTATGGTGACCTTAAATTCAAAAAATTCTTGTCGTAATTTACATAATCTTTTATCTTGAATTTTTCCCACTGTTAATCTCTTTTACTCAACAGAAACTCCCAATCCTGAATGTATCGTTGTTCCAATAATGTTTACTGCCGCAACTCCTTTTGGGGCCAGTAAAAGTACACTTGGTTTTTTTCAATATACTGAGACTTAAAAAAATAGAGTTTTGTAACTGAGGCAGTAATTGGGATTTACTTGTCCTTGCATCACCAGTAACAAAAAGATTTCATGAAGGACCTCGGATAATTTTTCAGCAGATAAGTTTTCAACCTATCTTCGTGCCCATTTGTTAACTATTTAAAAAATTTAACGCTGTTTTTCATTTAGGAACTCGATAAGCTTATTTATATCAACATCTGGCATTAAATCAGTTTTTAAAAATCTGTGACCTACTCTTGGGTTTGATTCAGTACCTGTTTCTGCCTGTTCACCTTCATACTCATTATCATCAGATAACACTCAGTCTCCATTGTCGTCAATGAATCAGTTCTAGGTGCAAAGTCCCCATTCAATAATAATTGGTCTGCTAGATCACCCCATGGTTCAAATTTTGATTTATTTTCATTCACAACATTTAAAATATCAGGTTTATTAAGGCTGGTAACATATGAATTTCCATTTGTGAGTAAATCAAATTCCTTTCTAAACAGAAAAAATAACATCATCAAGTGATGAGCATACTCTTCTGGTTTGCTTGTAGAATTACGTGTATGATAACGTACTACACGTCTTTTTTTTCTTCTTTTCAATTTTTCTTTTGGATTTCTTAGAGGAACAGAATTAGTTAAACGCAATAAGGGATCGCAATTTTCATCGTCTTCTGAAAGAATTTCTGGTTGGTAATCATCTTGAACATCAGTATTTTTACTTGTGTCTCGTACGTAGCATGCAAGAGATTCAGCTAAACACAACCTGTCAACCATAATATACTTACCACCTTTAAATGCAACATTTGATCTATCCATATATCTATCTATCATTTTACATTTAAACACATCTCTGATATCAGGAGGCAATTCTTCCAATTCTGCCTTAGATTTAAAAAACCCTGTGTCTTTTTTCTGGCAAGTTCATAATGGCAATGACAATACCTGGAAAAAATTTACGCAATGATAACTCTGGTAATACCTGATATACTGTCTTCTGTAGAGAACATTGACGATGTGATAGAAAGGCTAGTGCTAATTTTTTCATTTTCTCTTTTAAATTCAGCTCTTCATCAGCTTTTTAATTGCGAGGAATGGCTCACTTTCTGTTTTTGAAAAACAATAGCACATGTATGAGACAGCTTCGTAATAACTAAAAACCAATTTTAAGTCTAAGTTAGCTTTCTACGCCAAAAGACCAGCAAAAAACTAATTATTTATGAAAGAAGAATTAGGTGGCCTGCGATAGGGAATTTCAAAGTCTCCACTTGGTGATATTGCTAAAACTTTTTAGTAATCAGATTCAGAAATTTCAAACTCTTCTAAAATTTCAGATGTTGATTTATCATTTTAACTCAAGGAATTAGGTTTTCATGGGTGTAAGTTTTCATGGCTGTAAGTTTTCATGGGTGTAAGCTTTCATCGATAAATAATTTAGCCTTTCTTAACATAATATTGGTTCGCTCAATTAAAACGAGTAGCTTTTCAGAATTTAGCTTATTATCTGGTAAGGGAATGGCTGCAATGGTTTAATCACAAAATAATCTAACAGAATTAAACCGGCAAGGAATATTTTTTTACTTGCGACAAAAATTTGAATGTGTGTGAGTTTGGTATTGTGGTGCAAGTTTATTTAACTCATGCTCACTTTTTAGATCTGGAAGGTCTACATGTATGGTGTTATCAACAAAAGACGTATAATTTTCTATGTTATCAATTGTAAGAATTTGTGGATCTCTAACCCAGATAAAAGCATGAATATGTGGACTAACACGGAACTGAAATTCTAATTTAATAACATAATGAATGACTTAGCCAATAGGACAAGTTTTATGTAGTAAAATTTCTTTGAAGAAGTTTTCCACAGATTATTGAAAATGCCATGCAGCTAACACTGGGTTCTTATTTTGAATATTAGATCGGTTTAAAGTAATCTAAATTCTCTGTGTCAACATCAATCTTGTTAAACTTGCCAGTAATTAACACTAATTCATCCCTTCTCAGGTTTGCGCATGAGAAAGTAAGAAAATAAGTTGCCAATCCTAACTGTTCTACCTTTGCTAATACGTCTTGTAGGAAATGTTTCCAATAGGCAGGTGTTGCTATTACAGCAACCATAAATTGATATCCTTGCTCTTCAAAAATAAATGAAAGTACTGTATGTTTAGAAATTATTCTGCAATTGTCGTGCAGTTATTGTACCCTTTAATCTTTTAGTCGTTTATTTGATTAAAAAGATTTCCTTGTTGCATGACATAATGAACAAAAAAAGTAGTCAGCATTTGAAGAAAGCAGCTGTGAAAAATTCAGTAAACGTTGATTAAAGTATTTAGTAAGTGTCAATCAAATTGGTGTCATAACTTTATACGCATATTTACCTGTTGGTAGGAGAAATGGAAAAGCAAGCCCTTCACAGTAATGATCAGTAAAAAAGATTGATGTTTTTTTTATTTTCCCCCTGTGCCATATGTAAAACTTCTTCATCTGGATTTTGAAAATTTGGTATTACAAAAACTTTAACTCTACTTTCAAAATTACTACTTAGTGGGTTTTCATCTTCTAAATGATTAACATCTAACCTCAACAGTAACAGAAAATTCATCTGTGTCAAACATAGCCTCTATATCAGCCAAACTTAAAAACTCTTCGGTAATATTATCCATTATTATCAATGTATCTGAGTAAAAAGAGTTGTAATTTTTTAAGCAATGTAGAGCATAACTCAATAGTCCCTGGGTAGCCTTTCCAAACACAACATGTCCATGCTAAATCGTTTTTATCTTAAGTTTTAAAAATATTACACCACTACTCTTAATACTATGTGGCTGACAATTGCTCACAGCTTCTACTTGGATAGGAACATTACAAATTGCACCTTTTATCTTTTTTTGTTGCCCTTTAGACATGACACAAACCTTTTTAAATAATATTATTTTAGAAATCAAAATTTGTTCAAACCTAGTCAATGACTTAATTTTATCAGGAACATCAATAATTTCCAGCTTATTCCAAACTGCTTAAGGAAGAATCTAAGATTTTTTCAAATTTTTATGAAATGTCCCACAAATGTAGTCACCAGAGTCATAAATTTTTACATATGTAAATACCTGATGGTGTGACATTTCATAGGAGTTCTCATGGAAAACATGAGCTGCTTTTCTATAAAGGGTTCTATTGCAAACTACACATATATAGTAAGGAATATTTTGTATACTTTTTCAAAAGCCGCAATTCGACCAGTAATTTTTTCAATTTTTTTTTTTTTTTACCTTTTTTTCATTGGACGTGTCACGTGCATGACATTTAGCTTTTTCAGCTAGCGGAGCCATTTGTTTACGAATTTGTTTTTTGTTAGATTCAATAGCTAATCGTTTGCGAGTTTTTTTCCTTATTCGTTTCAGTAGCTAATCTTTTTCGTGATTTTTCCTTATTATTTTCAGTAGCTAATCGTTTTTGGTATCTTTCATTTGTTTCATCAGAGAGAGAGAAAGAGGGAGAGAGAAAGAATGTATTTCAAACGTATATATTTTTTTTAATGTGGGGCCAACAATTAGCTTCATGCTATTTAATTCAGGAGGTTCCCACAAGTTTGATTCTGGCCTACTTTGAACTCCCATTTGAGCTTACGGTAAATATCCGCTCAGCCAAACAACCATAAACTTATGACAATTAATCAAATGCTACTCATACGCTGAGTGGGCGATGCCCTGATTTGAACCCAGAGTCATGGTTTGGAGTCAGATGTCTTACCAACTGAGCTATCCGGGTATCAAGAGATGTTCTTATTCGTCCTTTTGTTTAGAGTACATCGATTTCTTCAGTTGCTTTTTCAATACTTGTAATACTTTCAATATGAAATACAATGTATTGTATTTCATATTGTGTATTTGTATCATTTTTTCCAATACAAGTTTTATGAAGACAAAAAACTCTCTTTTTATTTTATTTTATTTTTATATTTGGATAAAGCAGAAATACCATCTGGAGTTGGCTGACCTAAATTATTCCTACAGTGGGGGTTCGTTAGAGAAACACAATTATTTTTCAAAATTATTTATACACAAATACCTTTTTTATAAAAAAGTATGCTATCACCGTAACTAAAAAAATCAAAAAATCAATGTCATTACTGTTCCAACGTCCAGGGGACTTAACCACAGTAAATGAAATTGAATACAAGCTATATGAATATTGTTTTCTGGCACTTTCACCAAAAATTAAATTGATTCATTGAATGATCCTTGGATTATATTCTCAAGAGACATAACTACAAGTAAAGGTATGATAATAAACATATATTTAACAGGTATGATGTGTATTTCAAGTAAAAATTGCTGTTTACAGTTGCAAAAAAGCTGCACTAGCTGTTCTTTTTTATTCAAAAAGCTGTTTGTTGAAAGTATCACTAAATATATACAGCTACTGTATATATAATAGATCTTTCAAGCTATGAATAAAAAGAACTTTTAAAACAGTATTAATCAAAATAAAACGATTAAAACAGTTATGAGCCAGTAAATAATGAAGTAAAAAAAGGAAATCCAAGTGCGAACCCAACAAGACACATCCGGAGTCATAGGATAAGAAATTGCTTTTAAAACTCATTCAACCTAACCTTTCATAGATAAATTTGACTCGCTCTTTCAATTTATTTTTAGTTCTTAATCCTTTGAAATGTTGTACGATATTTCAGCTTATGGCTTTCAGAACTCCCGTTTCCTGGAATTTAGCAGCAGCAGTATAACCTCTAATTTGAAACACGGTCACAACCGTGAACAAAGACTCAACGTGTGCATGTTGAATATTTTTCGAATTCTGTTGGGAAACCATTGCATTGCGTCAATTTAGAAAAAATATTTGAATGCAACTTTTTACGTGATGTACACGTGCACGCGGTAAGATATTTTCACATATTTGACGTTTGAACAACTCAAAAGGTTAAAAAGGTAAATCCAATGGATAAAATCTTGTTAAGACATGTTAAAATGCACCATATAATGTACAAAGAGGTATATCCAATCTATAAATAAGACTGTTGTACGCTACACCATGTCCATATTTTTTCTTAAATTAGCCAATTTGTTGCCCAATTGACCCCCTAAACTAAGATAAATGTGGTTCTATTTTGGTCTAAGGTAACATTAGAGGTACAACAAAGTACAACGGTTGTATTTAAGTTGGTTATAACACCTGTGTAGAAGATAGTTAAAATCAGACTGAGAAAAATGCACATAACTTGGAAATGGGAAAAAATAGGCAAAAATTTGATTTGTAAAAAATACTGATTTTTAAAGCTTTTATTTTTAGTGTTTTCTAATCACATTTAGGTATAGAAAATGAAAATTAAAAACTACTGATGCGTATTTTGATAAATCAGGATGTTGGTTCCAGGGAGGGGTGATCAACAACTTAAATATTAGTACATTCTTACTTAGAGGTAGTTAAAAGCTTAAGTTTGCACGTGACAGAATTTGCTCCTATTACTATTATTACACATTACTCATGTGTGATATGAAAACCCATTGAGAAAATATAAATCCAAGGTAACTCATTCATTAACTTGGATTAAAATTTCCCGCGCTTTCCTTGCATAAACCAATCAAAATGCTTACATAGAGCGCGAAAACAATGTCACGTAACAGCAAGATTAAATTTTAATAGGATGATTTAAAAAATAGGACAATATAATCTTGTTGAGAAATTAAAAATAGTGCGATAAATGAACACAGAAGATCAATCAGACACGGGGAGATTAGCTTCATTTCGAACCAAAGTGTTTCTTTCCCCTGGTATTTCCGATATAAATTCATTCATTCGCGTTTAAATGAAATTGAACATGGCCGTTCTATAGGCGATATGTCAAAAAAAAAAAAAAAAAAAAAAAAACTAAATTTATAAATTTATATTTCTATATCATATGATTTAAAACATGGGGTGTGAGCTATTTGATCCCTACCAGAGTACAAGATGGGTTTTGTCCTTTTTAGGATTCCTCAGTTATACATACTGATTGGCGAAAAGGTTACTGCTAACTCAAAATAAAATTCAAATCAAAAGAAAAAAAAAAAAAAACCAAATATTATAACTCAAATCCATGAGCGCATAAATATAAAATTTAAAAAAGGGAGAGTATGAGCTATGTGATTTCTAGCCAGAGCACGAGACGCTTTTCGTCTTTGTTAGGACTCAATTCAAGTCACAAAGCTTAGTGTACCTTCATGCAACCACCACTTTAAAGTATTTAAGAATATTCTTAAGTTTTTAGAACTTGATAGCTGGTAATTTTGGTGCAAAGTAAAGGAAATCGTTATCAAAAAAACTGAGATGATCTGAAGGTATGAACCGCTGGAGAGACATTATATCTGAACTCAACGAACTATCAAGCATATCAATACCAAGATTTGTTGGAAATGGAGCCAGTCAATTTCTATGTTTCTGCGATTCATCTTAGCCTTTGCAACGGCATTGTATTTACGAACAGAGAAACAAGAGACCATGAGTGCAAACCGGATATTTTCAAAAGCACGAAATGCACCAAAGAAGACCCTACCTTTACAAATCTTGAGCTAATGTCAGTATTGATTGGTGCAAGAAGCCTTCGATACACAGCTAAAAACATTGGAAAAGATTCTATGGATTGATTCGCAATGTGTCCTATAATAGATTAAAGGGCCAGATAATTCATCAGTGTTTTTCAGAAGCAGAACCAGCCAAATAACCAGTAATAATGACATCAGCTTCAGATACATCAACACGCATCACAATCCAACAAATTTACCAACACGTTGATATAAAATGTCAAAAAATGGCCCAATAGAATACTCCAACATTTAATTTGACTAAAGAACCAAAGATAGAGGAGAAAAAATAACCCCAGTTAATGTTGAAAATGTCTGGAGTTATTCAAGAAAGACAACTCAGTGTTCATTTTAAATCGAAGAAACGAAGTATTAATCGTTCACAAAGGTGTTAAGGATCACTGCTTATTATGTTACCGAGACAAGAAAATTATACCAAGTTACTGATTCAAGAAGTTCATATAAATATTTCTCACAGTAGAATATCGCATAGCCTTACAAAATTAGAAGTAAATACAAGAACGAGATGAAGTAAGCACTAGATTAGACTACTTTAAACCATTATATATCAAGCAAGGAAAGGAGAAAATCAAAACGTGGTTATGTTTGTTTACATGTATAGCAGTTCGAGCAGTTCGCTTGAAATTGTAGAAGACATGGCACCAGAGCAATTTATTTCTACATCTGAGAAGATTTGTTGGACGAAGAAAAACGCTAAACAACATTATTTAAAATAAAACACCACAAAGAACTCTCTTAATCTTACACGGAGAAATGTAATTAATGACTCTACAGTACAGACGTACATGAGTAATTAAAGAATAAAATGTTCATTCATTATTGAACTTTCTCCCTGGATGGGAGGTTTCTACGAGCAACTGGTTGGCACGAAAAAAATGGCGTTTAAAAAGAGAATTATTAAGTTATGTTTAACAAGTTTGCAGCTACAAACAGTCCTAGTCGTAGTGGAAGCAATAATTAATTCAAGACCACTTGTGTACGATGATATAAATCACAGAATGATTACACTTATGCAATATGCAAGATGCAAACTGATCCAACCATTTGGGGTTGAAAGATCTTTTTTGCCTTCCTATATCTCTCATAGGAAATTTGATTGATTTTGGTAGGTTCGGTTTTCAGAGAGATTTTACATAGACGAAGAGCTCTTCTCAGAATTTGTGGATGGTATCTTTGTACTTTCCTGCTCAATACTTGTAGGGGGCAAAGCGCATTTAGTTGTCGTTTTTAATAGTTCGGTGTCCTGAATTTTCTTTTTCCCTGCAAAAAAACTTGTGATTGACATTTCCTTTCTATTCATGTTAATATTTTTGTAATTATTGAGTTTGACAGTCTAAAGATTTTGTCAAAGGAAAACTAGACATTTTTCAAACTTAGCAGCTTTCAAATATATTCCTCTACTGAAAGAGACTCTTGAAGTTGCTTTTGGGCTAACAAAGTTCTGTGAAATATTCACCAAAACGGCAAGCAACACTCAAAAACAAACAAGAAAAAGTAAACATTGAAAACTTGGATCATAATAGACGTTCTTAACCATCTGGAAAGCCTAACTCACGGCCAACGTGTACTACTGAGTCAAGTTCTCATATTAGTCCAATACTACCTTGTAACCCCAAGAAGTAATGCTATGAAGCGTGCATTCAGTTCTATTAGGTGAATAAAGACCTATTTACACAACACAATGAGCCAAAACAGACTGACCATACAATGATCCTCAGCGTGCATAAAGGAAGGCTGGATTTCCTTGACTTAAAGTTAATTATGGACGACTTTCTTTGACAATGATAATCGAAGAAAAACTCGTTTTAGCACGAATGTGAACAGTTAACATTCATATTTTTTTCTTGGTCATTTCAGAGGACATTTTATTGCTTTAAGACTAAAATCATTGTGTTTCTTTTTAATTGTTTCCACTTTCAATTTTGTTTGGTGAAATCTGTCAACTAAAATGATAATAAAGTATGGATTCTTTGCAGATTCTAAAAATTTGTGCCTTTAAAACGTACTTAAAAGTGATGTAGGAATGAAAAACTATTTTTGGATACCTTCGTAGATAAAAAAATTTGAGAAAGTTTAGTCCCCTCAATATTTTGGTGGAAATTCTGGCCCTTCTAATACTACCGCTATCGTTTTTATTGCTACCCTTAATCTACGACTGTAAATATTTCTTTTACTGCTGATGTTGTTACTTTAATAATATTACCATTACCACTACCACTGTTTTCATTAGACAAAAATTAACCCCAAAACCGGATAATGAAATGAAGTAAGAAATCTATTAATTGCTATTGAGATGATCATAAATTACTCAAATCCGCCCATGAAAATTGATATCATAGGGAAATACCGAAAGATACAAAACCAATACCGCCAGATAGTGATCAGAATTTAATTGCTATCATTGAGAGAATATCTAACTTTGTTTCAAATTCAGGCTTTTATAATTTTACATGGTTGTTTTGACGAACCATACTAAAATCTTTTTTTGCGCCAAAACTATAAATAGTTATTTTTTTGAGTTGAAAAAAAAACTCGCACAAAGTCTTTGAAGTTAAAAAAAACTTGCACAAATCAGCTCAATAAATAGTATGAACATTTAAAAAAAATAAAGGGAATAAGAAATATATTTTATAATTTTATAATTTTGTATAATTTTATATTCATATTTACGATAAAATACTTTTCATAGTTTTTTTTTTTTTTTTTTTTTTTTTTTGTTGAATTGTTAAATTTTTATTTTTGTTCTCGATGATATTTACGATAGTGTGGATTGGCCTATTGTAAAAAATTAGAATGGACGAAAATTGAAAATCTCAAGTATCTTTTATCGTGGCCAGACGTTAATGTTAAATACATCTGTAATAGTATATAGTTGTTTATATAAACTTTTATGTTTAAAAAACTAAGTGTCATAGAATAGTGATAAGTTAATCTAAAAAATGTTTTCTGCAGTTAGGTTGAAAAAAAACATATTTGTTTTATAATTGGACTAAAACAGTCTAACAATGAAGGCTACAAATTAGTTAGTTTCACGTAAATGTCACATTAAAAAACCATTCTTTATAATTAAATTGTCACTCAAAGAAGGTGAAGATTATAATAAAAGCAATGTCTACATAAAGTTGATTAAGATTTTCTTTTAACGCATGTGATCGGATTGAACTATAATTTTAAGTTGTTCAGATTATATTTATTATCTTGTTTGTTTTTAAATCTTCCTCTTTATTTGTAGTTTAAGCCTATTTTATGGTATATTTGTATTTCGGATTCTATGCTAGCTTTTAAAGGCGCGTGGTGTTTTTATTGTTGGTTTTAAATATCTTAGATAAGATCTAAGGGATCAGCCAGCACAAGGAGAGTCATCGCATAAATTAGATTTTTATCTTGTTCTTTCATAAACCTTTTTTATATTTATTTTTTTTATCACTGAAAGTGCTGATGGGTTCTAATAAATTCGATCAAGTAACTACGTCTTCTTCCAATCACTTTCATCCATGAATTAATATTTTGAAGGATACCATAGTTTAGACGTCTCAAAAACCTTCTTTACAATATTGCGTTATATAAAATTTTTTAGATATCTTTGTTTACGCAAATTAGAGTTGCGCTTGTAAGAGCTTGCCTAAATGTCATTTACCTAATTTTTCATTGAAACTAAAGTGTTTATAAAGTTTCTTAGAATTTTCAAAATTTGGAAGAACATTGGGAAAATATATGACTGTGGTAATTGATCCTCAGCTGAAGTTTTAAAATTATTAACCCCATATTAAATTCCGTTTTATCGTCAAGTTTCACCAGTCAATTAATTTTTGTAGGGTCTACGCAAATAGGAGTGGCATGATCTAGATCTTTAAGTACTGGATGCTAAGTTTTAAATTGTCAAGGGTTGTGAATCTCGTGTTATCTTATCCAAAAAGGTATACATGAAATTTCCAAGTATTTTGGCTTCTTTTTCAATATTTTTACAATCTTTTGATTTTAATTAAACTTTTTAAAATAATTTTTTTTTTTTTTTTTTATTTATTATATAATTAGAAATTTTCCTCTCATTAATATATTTTATTTGCAAACTAAAAGATTCTTCATTTCTTTTTCACTTACGTCATAAAGTAAAGCCACTACTGGTCCTTTTACGCCATTGTCCTAAGTTGCAAAATATGAATATACATAAATAGCTATAAAGTGCGTAATACTAAGCCTAGCTAAATTCCATGATAGCCTCGAAGGGCAAAATTCAAAAATTCTTATTTTATTAATCTTGTTTATATTAGAACCAATGTGGCAATAAAATTTTTTCGACGTTCACCTAAAAGATTCTATCTATCAAATATATGATGAAACAGATATTTAATTTAGGACTAACCTAGCCTTTCAATTTCCTGTTAGTAAGCGAGCAAACAAGTAAATATTCTTTATTTAAATTTATAATAACTTTCAAATCTAGTTTTAATACAGTTTTTAAAAATAAAAAGGTATATAGTTACAAATAATTAATAATAACTATAAGAAATAAATAGTTAAAACTTATCGTCTACAAATTTTGTAGTTGCAGTGTATAACTGCGTGTGGACTCTTTAATTTAGTGGGTTTGTTCCAGGCCAGAGCGGCCCGTATTTCAAGTGAGTTTGAATTTAAAAACTTTATGGTAGTTATTAGGTAGGGTTTGAGAATGTTTAAATTAATTCAATGTTTCTATGATCTATAGTTTTAGATCCAGTAACGTTTAAAGCCTCATAAAAAGGAATTTGTGGATTATTAAGTATGATACGTAAGGCACGTTTATGCGTCAAATTGATAAGTTTGTTCGAAATCTGTAGTAAACTACAGAACATCCAGATTTGGGAGCAATAATTAAAAACAGATAAAATAATTGAATTTCCCAGACGAGTGACCCTTTCTTGACTTAAACTGTTACATATACGATTAAAAGCTTGAGAACATTGGTTTAAAATTTTGCACATTGATTCAGATTGAGGTAGCAAATTAAGGAGGCTATCAGTAACTATACCAAGAAATTTTATTGTTGATGCTTTTTAAATAGCATGACCATCAAATAATATACCAGTAACTGAGTCACCCCTGTCACCAATGATCATACACTGAAGTTTTGCAGGATTAGTAACCATGGAGTTGCTGCTAAACCATGTAATGGTTTGCATCATGTTTATGTTTTATAATTAAATTATAGATAGAGTTATCATATGCCGATATTGAGTTATCGTCTGCAAAATTACAGATTTTTGATTTATCAATAATCATTAGTAAATCATTCACAAATACATTAGACAGGATTGAATCAAGTATAGATCCTTGTGGAACACCAAATAGGAGTTGTAACCAATCAATGAAAGGTAATACGAGCACGCATTTTTCTGACGAAAAGATATTTAAAAAAAAAAGTTTGAGACAAATCGTGGGGCAAAGTGTCATATGCCTTTGATAAGTCATTAGTCAAGTTATTATGGTCACGTGCATTTTTCAAGTTTTTAAGAAGATTAAACAAAGCATGCTGGGTGCTCTAGCGTTTTCGAAAGCATGTTGGGTGCTCTAGCATTTTCTAAAGCCACATAGAAATTTTGAGAGATTAAATTAGAATATTTTATAACTTGGTTATAAATAAGATTGATTATAATACTAAAAATTCTTGCAAGCTATTTGCCAACAGAATTTACTTCATAGTTTTCAAATAATTCTTCTTCGAATGAATTTGCTGTATTTGAAAATAAAGGTTTGAAAATTTTCCAAAATCATTTTAGAGATTTAATGTATGTAGACTCAAAGAATGACTTTTTGGTTTTTCTGTTAAGATTCACAATGTGTTAATATCGTTTGGGTGGCAGTCTTATAAAAGTTGATTTAAGCATTGTGTAGACTAAGGAATTTTGTCACTAATACCTAGTTCTAGTATGCTGGAAAGTTTGTCTCCTGTTGGTTAGAAACAAAGATCAATGCATGTGCCTTCAGCTGGTTTCCAATTAATTTTGAAAGAATATTATGAAAACAGTTGGTATTAAGAAAGCCTTGTAGTTTAGGGTTGTCAGGTGATGTCACCCGTAAAGAGAATTCTATTCCAGGTTTCACGCTATCCAAGAAATATTCAAGGGATTGTTTAGGCGGTCTATATACAAACAAAAATTCCATAAAAAAAAAAAAAAAAAAAATGAATTTAATGAACGTGAAGGAATTTCATTGTTTACAAGCACCAACCAACATATTCAATTTCAGTGAACTTTTTCCTGGTGGAATTTATGGTATAATATTTCATAGCATTTTTGGGGTGTTTAAGACGTAATTGGCAAAAATTTTTGATAATTATCAGGCAAAATATAACGCTCAGGATTTTGTTCTGGCTTTAGTTGAGTTTTGTTCCAGCTAATAAATTCTTTTTATTCCGTAAATTAAAAGAAAATTTATTAGCCGTAGAATTACCTGGAAAACTATTATTAACTGCAACTTGTGAGGCTGATAGTTAAACCAAGGATAAATTATTTTTTACAGTAATGAGGTTATCAGTAAAAATATTTGCCTCATTATCTGCTTAATGGAAGAGACTTTAGTGATTAAAATTTTTACAGGAGCGAGCCTTTTCGAATGGAGGTTATTATTTAATAAACTATCAAAATTTTGTAGTGTTCACAAATTGTTAAGAATAATTAAGAAAATGAAAAGTGAAAGTTCTTTAATTTCGCAGTAAATAATTTTTCGTGGAAATATATTTTCGCTCATTTATCCAAAATATGCGAAAGTTTCTAAAAATGAAATTGTATTTTTCAGTGGATTTGTTAATTCCGAGATTCGAGACTGAATCATTACGTATGAAAAGGTGTTTGGTAGTTTCTAATATACAAGTAAGCAGTCTATTATCACCCTTTTACCTTATTTGCTGTTCGTCATCAAAAAATTCTTTTGAAAGAAAGTATATAAATTTTCTTTTGTTTATTTTGGATTTCAACACTTAGAATGGTTGTTTAGACCAAAGTTTTTAGTTTAAAAGAATATTTTAAAAGAATAATAAGATATAAAAATATATATGTCTTTTAAAATCCTTCTTATTTCTTTAAAATAATTTTAGATTATAATTTTAGATTGTATTTTCATGTAGTTGACAAAATATGCTTGACTATAAGTCATTTCCGAAATCTCATTTCCCTTATATTTCATTTTCCATTTTTCCACCTTATTGATTGCATTTCATAAGACTTTAAAATAAATTTCCCCACATTTAAATTCTCCTACATAAAATTCTCCTACAAAAATTTTTATTTTATCATTACCTGCCTTTATAATGAAACAAATAAAACAGTTTCATTTAAAATCATTTTAAAAAACTAACTGAGCTGCAGTAACTACTTTAAATTAAAACTTCCGAGGAAAAAATATTTAATTTTTCAGAGAAAACTTTTAAAAATCATCATCGGTATAAAAAATATAATTTCTTAAAGAAGGAATATAAAATATGATTTTGTCTTTTTTTTTAAATATAAATTATTTTGAAATTTTAATTAAAATAATTATAATGAAAATTAAAGAAGCATTAGCTACTGAATTAGACATTTGTGTGATGGAGATTTAGCCCGATCTCTCAATGCTCTTAGAGCTTTACTGTTCGAATCTAATTTTAATCCAAAGTTACATATTTTGATCACGTCCTTAGGATCGTCAAATTTGTCAGTAGCATAAGCGTACAGCATGTCTATTATTGTTTCAATATTTGATTTGGTCATAACGTAATTAATTGCATGACTCTCGTTTAATTCGAGAGCAGAAATATAATCTTGGCAAGCTAATATTGATTCGTTTTGCATATGAAAATAATTTGCACGTATACAATATAGCTCACACGTGGGTTCCAATAAAATTACTTTATTAAGGTCTTCAAGCCATCCTTTTAACTCCTTTCGTTTGAAATTACAATCCATTCGCCCACGGAAGCATTCAATATTATTTCCGTCAAGAAATACCGCGAGATTGTATAGCTCTAAGTTTATTTCAAGGTTTGTGCTTTTGCTTGCTTTATATAAGATTATTTCCGAAATCTGCTCTCTCATGGTACGGTGTATGTAAAATATGGTATTGCTAACTTCTTTTATTGACGGCAATTTCAAGAACTCATTTATAGCTTCTTCAAAGAATTTCTGATGTGTCAATATAACAGCTTTCAACGCATGAAATATTTGTGCATTAGGGAAGATAACTAAGGAACGGTTAGTCTCGTATAGCGCCGCGCCTAATTCATTAATAACATATAGGCATTCAATACGCGTTGAGAGACATTCAATATCCCGTGGAAAAATTTGACACAGAAATTCAATGAATTGGAGACATTCTGGATCAAAATTCATGTTCTCTATAGTTGTTTTATAATGCTGTTTTTTTGCCAAAAATACACGCTCCACTTCTTGCTTGACATATTGAATTAACATCTGCGCAAATGTCAACACATGTTCGATTGGTAATTTTATAAGGCATTTGTGACACGATGCTATTTCTAGCGAATAAGCAGCACGAAAGTCCTGTATAGATTCTTCTACATGAGTAGTGATGGCGTAAGCTACAGCTCGCGCACATAAAGCTGATGCTATGTTTGGGTTTATAAATAAGCATGTGGTGAAATCTTCAATAGCGAGTGCATAGTTTTCTAACTGCATATAGCATAGTCCACGTGACAATAACAATCCTGTAGCAGCGTACCCAATGGCACATATTGACACCGAAAAGCACTCACTAGCTTCTTGGTACGCTAATTCATGTTTCAAAAATCGGAAGGCATGTGCTCGATGTACGCGCGCAATTTCCTGACGGTCGCTGTCATGAAGCGTTAATAAATCTTCCGATAACTTTCGTGAGCCTTTCAATCGGTATAACATTCTGAAGTCCTCACTAGCTGTAACGTATTCTCCACGACTGAGTCTAAACATTGCTAGGTAAACCATAGGTAGGGTTGAATCCTTATATTTTTGTATCAAATCAATAAGCATCATCTCACAGGCTTCAAATTCTCCAGTTACATATAGACAGTCACAGTATAACTTTTCGTAATATAAATCTTCGGCTTTAAATTTAGCCAATGACGATAATAAGGTATTTAATATAGGTTTGAATGGTTTCTCGCATTTTTCATTCTCTTCTTTGTACATTTTTACGCTTTCAATGATATAAATTAAATCTTCTTTATGTATCTGCTCACATATATTCAACAAGACCTTCTCATCTTCAAATGTCCTGGACATTTCGCTCATTCCAATGCTCAACTCGTCGCATAACAAAAGTATCAATGCTCGTATTGTAATTAATTCTTTTGAATACTCAAAGCTTGGAATCAGTTCTAATTCCGACAATGCCTCTTGGTATTGCTTTAAATCGATCCGACACAAAAACTGTTGAACCAACATTTCTGTCTGTAATGAATCAATTTCTTGTAAAAATGTTTTTGCTGTCATAATAGCTTCTATCGTTTGATTATTTTTGCGATATAGTTTGCACAGTAATATGTTTTGATTAGCTCTGTGCGGTAGAATTCTAATTGCTAAATGAGAATACTTTATACTGCGTTGGATTACTTCGTCCTTTTTATGGTCGTGTGCACAATAAGTCGCTGAGTATAAAGATGTTTCGCATATCTTTGTTTTATCGGACTCTGTCAGAGTTTGTAAAATGTTATCAAAAAACGGCTTATCTATGAAGCTAATAAACAGCTCAACTAAAGCGAAGTAATTAAAGGATTTTAAATGAATACAAACGCATTCAGTTATTCTTTTCTCTTCGTTTATTACCTTTTTTAAGTCTCTTTTTATATAGAATACCTGGCGTAAACATTCTATACCCCGTTGGAAATCGTTTTCCTTGCATTGATTTTGACAGGTACTTCCTTGGGAATAACTATTGAGATAAACCATCGCATCGTCCTTTTCGTAAGCCTCATTGTAAAAACTTACATCAATAACCGAAGTTTTCTTCTTCAAACTAACGCGCTTATTCGAAAGTCGTTGTTTGTTGGTAACGGATAATGAGAAGAATAACGCCTCGACATTTTCATAAGACAGCTCCAACAACTTTGACATAAAACTATAATCGTCTTGTTCAGCTATTAAATAACTTTGATGGAAAAATTTTTTACATTCTTTAAGATTTCTTTCTTGTGATTTTTTTGATGCTCTTTCTAATAATGCCATAGTATTTGTAATGTTTATTCGGTTAAAATTCTGGTCAAAATCCATTTTGGGCATATGTTTGTCTTGGCATTAATGTAAAAAAAAAACAAAAAAAAACACCGATTTACCGATAAAATTAGATCTTTTCTTGCTTGTATTTTATAAATTCTGTCAACATGATAACAATGCAATAATATCTTAAACATCATTTCTTTGTGCATGGGAAATGAACTATATCTACTCGCAGTAAAGTCAACAAACACTTCATTAAGTATTGGAATTAAAGTTACATGCCATATCATATTTTCTTTTAAAATCTAGGTTTTATATAAAAAATATATTTTCAACTAACTAACTAACTGGAGTATTAAATGATTTTTTTTTCGACATCGACAGCTCCTACACGTCATAATTTTTATTAAAATTAATGAACTAAGGGATGCTTCTGACATGACATGGGAAGTTCACATGATGAGCAGCAATTTATTAAAATCATATTATTTTCATTCATTTATACAAATTATTTATTTATTTGAAGTGCAAGAATAAACATTTACTTTTTTATTCTTTTTCTCTGTTAGTTTAAGGATTCTGAAACTTTAAATATATTTATGCCTAAATAATATTTTCCTAAATAATAATAGGAAATATTAGAATTTCATTAAGTGGAAATTTTTTCGTCTTAAAAGAAATTAACAAGGAGTTTTTAAAGTTTTGTATTACAAAAAAACAAATTGTTTTAACTCTCAGATTTTCAGCTGAATTATTTACAAAGTTGCATTCTCTTTAATAAGATAAAGGAATCGTTAGCATTTACTGAGACTTGGTGCGGATGTTGTTTAAAGAAATATGACAGAAACTCTATTTAAAAAATGTCGTAAAATAGTATATACAAACACTATAATCATGTTGTATACAAGCCTGAATAAACTCTCACAGTTATAGTCAGTCTTTCTTTTCTTTAGAATTTTATATATGTAAATTCCGGAATAGAAAAGTATATAGGAGTTAGGATATTTCGATCTATAGAGAAAGTTTTACCAATACTTCTTTAAATATTCAAGATTATTAGCATACCATCTTATACCTAAGTGTGAGAATATACTATATTTTTCTCATAAAAAGCATTCTTGAGAGAAAAGTAAACCATGACCATGCAGATCAATTCTTTAAATATTGGGGGGTAGGGTGTCTCAAATACTTTTTCAGATGCGAAGATAAATTAAGCCTGTTGATGGATAAAATTTTTATAAAAGAAATTGCTTTAAATTTCGATTGATTTTGCAGAATTAAATTTAGTAACCTTCAAATATTACTTATGGCACGTAAGATAAAATGCTATTTGATATAGATGGAATAAAAAATTTTGGTGAGCGAAATTGATATCTAGTATTTCACTTAAATAAGCTCCAATCTATAAATTTCTTTTGTTAAAAAAATAAAATATACTTCTCAAATAAACTTCGAAGAATTTAATGAGTACTTATTATGAAATTTACATAACTCATATGACCTCATGCTCTTGTACCTCATTCATATGTTATAACAAATAAGAGAGAACTAACAAAATTATACTAAAAACACCCCCGATCCCTCAGCATCTTTTATTTTTCAATCTCTGCTTGGCATATACGAAAAAAAAATTCTCTTTAAAAAATAAATAAAAACCGCCCTTGATTAGAAACCGCATTTATTTTTTCGAAAGGATAAGTTGAAGCCGCAAATGGAATAAAATCGTGTTTCTACGAAAAAATTATTTTCTCTGCCATAGACATTCACAATTTATATCACAATCTATAAAAATTTGTGCACTCTTTTTCGTACTTGCTTCTTATTTATTTCTATTCTACTCGAGTTTAATAGAAGCTACTCTTGAACATAACCCGCCCTGAAATATAAGCTGCAACTTTTTATTAAACGATATGAAAGTCGCGGCTCCTACTCAAGAAAACGCGGTATGCAAATAGTGAATTTAAACTATTAAGGATGCCTTTCTTGATCTAAAGGTTGGACCAAACGAAGGAGACAAAATTGTGTTATTTAGCTACTGATGAAACATATCATTCTTTAAATTTTCAGTTTAGAATTTAAAGAAGTGTAATTTCTTATATTATACAATAAGCGTGTATTGCTGTATCAAAAAAATGTAATGTCTGTACATTTAAAAGTTCCCAGTACTAAAGAACACAGGGCAATTCTTCCAATGATAAATGAAGGTTTTTAAATGCTATTGATGCAAAATAGAATGATTGAAAACCTATTAAAATGCAGAAGCCGATCGGAGATGATTCCTATTACTACAACTACAAAAGCACCCACCCCATTGTTTTAATGGCTAACAGGACCAAACTATGAAACCTTGTGCGCATATTTAGGTGAAAACGGTAGATAATGTGATGGTGGAATTTGGGGTAACTCAAATATTTAAAAATTTACTGAAGGCTTCTCGCTTGAAATACCAGAGCCACGGGTGTTACCAAGTACAAATATTGTTACATTTTTTGTTTTTTCATGGAGAAGACGCCTACGAAACATTATTTTTCTTAGACAGGAATCTAAATTTCTTAGTTTGCCTTATGGATGCAGTTACTCTTTAAATAAATGCTTGTTATATTCTTCCTCACAATTTGGTACTTTGGAAATTGAGGTGTCTAGATAAGGAATTAAAACCTTTTTTAAAAATAAAGTGAATAATACTAAAATAATGCTTTTAACTAACTAAATAATCCCAAAAAAAAATTTTAA
>JAUZNK010032201.1:0-18626 GCA_035046665.1 Euphysa ruthae
ATAATTTTACTGTAAACAATATAAAACGTAAACTTGAATCAACTAATGATACTGAACTTGCAAAAATTTTCAAAGATGGTAACATTTTTTTATCGCAGCGGCAACCACCAAATTTACTCCGATTATTGAACAAGAATAATAAACCTGATAGTACGACAGGCGTTTTTAAATGCGCAGATAATCGTTGCAAAATCTGTAGTTTATACTTAGAAGAAGGAAATGAAATTAAATTATCTAACAATAAAACATGGCATATAAGAAGTATGATTCAGTTAACGTTATTTACTTTTTAACATGCAACATGTGCAAAAAAGAAACCTGTATCGGAAAAACGATAGGTGATACCAAACATGGCCGGGGTTTTAAAATAAAAATGAACCAACATATATCAGAAAGTAGAAAAGGAGTGTCATCGTGCAAGCTTCCAATTCACGTGTACAACTGCGGTATTCTTCTTAAAGATAGATACCCTTTTAAACCGCAAAACTTAAATAGACCTCTTAATAAACCTCTTAATGAATAGCAATTCAGGGTGACATGAAGTGCTCTCTTGTGAGATTACATTAGAGTAAGTGGTAATAGTTAGATATTGACAATATGAAAGAATTTACAAGTTTGATGGTTTTTCTAACTTATGCTTCCAAGCGTTCTATTGATTGATATTATATATTCCTTTCGTGGTGTTTTAGATCATTTTCTAGAAGTGTCATGTGTAGGCGTAAACTTGGTACATATATTAATACAGGAAGAATTCTCACACCTGCCTTGGACTGACTGAAAGTGAATGAAGAGTATAGATTGATATCATATTTGAATCTTTTTGAATAGTCCTGGCATTTAACAAGAGTATTGATGACGTGATGTTATTACAAGAGACAAAAGTTGTCACGAATAAACTTTCTGATGAAATTTCTGATGAATTAATTATTTTTAAATATTGAACTTATGGTCACTTTCAGCCTCGTATTCAAACTATAAAGCTGCTTAACGGTTGCTTAACATAATAATGTTTTCTTTTAGTACTTGCGAGAATCTTTACCTTGAGACCGATACTTTTTCAAATGATTGGTTATGATGAAGAAAAAAAAGCTATTCACTGAGCAGAGACAAATTTTTTTTTCAAAGATTTTACAAAAAAATTTCAAACTCAATATCATTCATTACGTCGTCCATAATGGTATGATAATAACAAATAGTCCAGGAGCTTGCTACATATTATTTTACCCCATTTTCTACAGAATGTTTGTGCGGTTCATTTGATGCACAATGCCTATATGATTAAAAAAAACCTTGGTAATCTGTTATGAATCCGGGGGTTTGGGACAGAGAACCCAAAAACTACCCAGGTATTTGGCAATTATTTTACCCCATTTTCTAAACGCACAATTTTTTAACATGACATACAGAATCAATTGAATCTTTCGTAGTTGAAAGAACTTACCAAAACTGTCGTGACCTACATGATGTCAGAAGCCATTTGTGAACGGTGATTTGACAGGACTTTACCCCAAAAATAATATGGAAAAATTTTTGCATATAAGTAGTACAATGATAGACAATTGCAAATATACAAAAGCTTACCAAAATTTTCCTGACTATCATGTGGTCAGATCCCATTTGTGACCCGTGATTTGACAGAATTTTATTCCATAAGTTACATTAACAATTTTTTTTTATATATGTAACTAAACGATACTCAATGGCAAAAATAGCAAAGGTTACCAAAAATTTCATGATAATCACTTGGTCAGACCATCTTTACTATTATTATTACGCGTAACATTATGTCAGCACTGTTACCTGGCCAGGTCAAGCTGATTTTATAATATGTTAACGCAATTGTTTCAAGAATTATTCTGAAAGTAATGGATAGATAATCATATCATGTGTTCAACATGAATAAAATTATTCATGTGACATGATGTTCTTTCTTCATCTCTACCAAAACATATCAATTATATTTGGTGTTATAGCAAGATATATTTTTGCAAGAATAGTAGACTATAAATCGGGTGTAGTTCATTTCCTTTGTGATAAATGAGTGAGACCCTCAATAAAAGATTGTGAAAGAACTGAGAGACATGCGTTGATGTGCCCGTATCAATTAAAAGGAGAAACAAAAAAGAAGACCGCAAACTGGCTACAAGCTCTGTAAAATCCAATGTTTAAAGAATCATTCATTTGTTTTCTAGTTTAAATCAGAAAGGAAGATTCATTAGCTACAATATTGGGAAATAACAGTCAAAGATATATATCGTTTAATCAATTGTACGATTACACTTCTTCCTTTTTATTTTTATGTAATCGAATCCTACTTATGCAACGTTTATGGTAAGAAAACAGAGCAGGTTGTGGGTGGAAAAGAGTTAACGGAAACTATGAAATACTTTGGTATGAAGGCGAATCCATTCCAGATATGAGAAGTATCTTGTTATAATATTTGCATTGCATTTTTACTACATAAATATTTGTTGTTTATTATATTTGGTTTGATCTAAAGGCACTGTATATATCACTAATACAATTGAATTTATTTATTGAATAAGTCGTTGAAAAATAACATAGTTATAAACAAATACAATAATAATTAAAAATATTCGTAGATGCTAACTAATAAATTCCAATAAAACTTTAATAAAATTATAAGCAATAACTATAAAACAATCAAAATTACATACAACACTTACATGTTTTACCTTTCCAATCCTTGATTCGACGTTTAAAAATCTCCAAGGGGGAAATTTTAATAGAATTTGGAAGAATGTTTCAAATAAGACTCCCTAAACAGAATTTGTTTCATAATTTTTAGAAAATGTGGGAGGAAGATTTGATGTAAAATTACTTCTAAGGTCATATGGAAGTTGTTTCAATGGAAAAGAACTTGAACTAGTTTAGAAATTTTACGATGATATATATTTATATATTTCAGTCATCAGTTCTTCTGAACTCTTTTTATAAGATTCATTTCCTTTTTGAAATAAAACATCCAGATCAGAGAGTAGCATAAAAAATATGAGAGAACATGGGCTAACGACCTTAACAATAAGGAGTTTCTTAGGCATATAATGGCACACAATGCCTAGTTTGCTTTTTTAAAAATACTCATAATATGACAGAAAAATCACAGTTTTTTATCAATTAATATTATCCCACCTAACAGTTCTACGTCACTTTTGGCAACAATCTTTTTATTACAGATAAATAAACATAAATTTATATACTATTTGTTTATGCTCCAAAGAACATCAGTTGGAATTTCAAATGGTTTGCAGCAAGGGTTGATTCAGCTCTACGTTATTATATTATTATATAGCATATGATTTTGCTTACTAGAATTTGACGAGGAATAAAAAATATTGTACGATTCCGAATATGGTAGCGACAGTGAAAATGAGCTGAATGATGCATGATAGTCGTGATAATTAGAGGTTGGTATTTTATGTGTTCTAAAAACAGTAACAGTATCAAAATATTTCCAACGTATTTTTTAATGTGGGGCCAGCAAATAGTTTTCGAATTAGTTTTTTATAGAATGGTCACAGTTTTGGTTCAGGTGTACTTAGAGCTCCCATTATACTCGGTTTACAATAAAATAGGGATACTGTACAACTGTTACCGCTATGCTCTGGTATGAAAAACTAATTACTTTATGTATGTTATTACCGCAACTAACACATGCATTTGATCATCTCAGTATTTTATTTTATGCTGGGTGTATGTTTTATTTATACCGTATAAAAACTTTCTTTGTTTAGATTGATGTGAAGAAGACATGCAATTTTTGTTGGGTGGAAAATGGACTAATATATATATGAAGTTTAATATATCATTCCATTTGCATCGGAGCATTAATATTTATATATGAAGAAAGTTTCATTATGAATTTTTTGGTAATTCACATTAAATTTCAAATAGCATTTGACCTATTATAGAAATAAGATGTAATAAAAAACAATATGATAAATTATAATTTTAGAGCATCCAGGTACCAAATACATAAAATAATACGCACATAAACTTTTCCAAAATTTAAGGCCTGTTGTTGAAAATCTTATTTTACATTTTCAACATATTTTAGCTTTGTTTTAATTTTTTACTTAGTACCCTCGAAGTGGTGTATTATTTGATAAAGATAAATCCCTTCAAGTCATGGGCCCCAGGTTTGGGGTGTTCTAACCACTTGATTGTCACGGAAATTTTGGTAAGCTTTTGTATTTTTAAAATTGTCTATCAATATACTACTTATATACAAAAATTTTTCCATTTAATTTATTGGGTAAAATTCCGTCAAATTACTGCTCTAGGTTTGGTTTACATTGGGCATTCATAATTTTTTAATATTTTTTTCTAAAATAACTAAATTATATTTCACCAAAACGTTCAAGAGTTCAACAGTTCAAAAATTAATTTGTTGTTTACATAAAAACTTGTTCCTAGGAAAGTTGCTTAACAATTTTAATGTTTTGCCTAGGGTTGCTTATAAACCGGTTGCTTATAGAAAAAATTGCTGTTTACAATCTAAAACACTCCAATTGCTTTTGAGTTTTAACACTTCTTCCACACTAGAAGTATTAGATTCATATGGAGAGGGAAATTGAGTTTAGCAAAAAGGTGCTGTTTTTGAATAACTCAATGTGAAGCTGGTTTAAGAAAGGTATAAAAGAATGAATAAATTTTTGCTTCACTCGAAATAAGAAATAAATTTCAAGAAAGGCAAAACTTAAAATTGAAGTAGCTATATTAAAGTTTTGGTTGAAGCATTAAAGTTTTGATGTTCCTCATAAAAAAGGTGGTAATAGCATATATTTTTTCGAAAATGGTGGCTCAATTTGAGAGCGAAGTCATTTTGGATTACAATCCATATCATAACTTATTAATATAAAATTAAATTTTTATCATTATTTTTTTTTATAGATACATATATTACGAATTTGACATACACCATCTAAATTATGTAATAATATGTTGCCCGAAATTAGATGGTGGTTTCACCGTAAACGCAGTCATCAAGTAGGCTGGAACCACATACTTTTTCACTACGGTTTCCGCAGTTCAGCTCCTTAGACCACTGCGCCACGGATTTACTACCTTGTTTTATTTATAGTGGCACAGATGCATACGCTTTTTTAAAATTAAATCGCAATGGTTTTTATACATATACAGTGAACTCACTATTTCGAACTCGCAAGGGACCGTAAAATTTGTTCAAGAAAGTTCGGGATAGAAAATAGCTTGAACGCTACACAAAACGTGCAAGGGACCGAGGTTTCTGTTCGAGACAGAGAGATGTTCGAGATAGAAGATGGTCTATGTATCAATATATGAATGAGACATTCTAGATACCATTATAGCAATCCATCTTTTCCCTAAATATCAAGTTGCCACCTTGTCAGTGATCGATTTTTCTTTCCATTATTTTATATTATAAATTGGTCATTCGAGACAGAGAATTTTTTTTTTTTTTTATGGTGGAGATAAGTTTTTTAATTCAAATATTTCTTTCTCAGATGGTGGGGGGGGAGGTTATGTCGTCATAGTTTTAAATTAAAAGTGCTTTATTCGATTGGGAGCGGTATATAATGCATTTTATTTTTGTTTTAGGTGTTTGCGAAAGTATAAAACATCCTGTTACTAAAGAGCTACTTATAGACTATATAAATAAATACTTGTTTCGCCCACATGGAGTAAATTCTAACCAGCCAAATTCTAGATAACATTTTTCTGACAATCAAATTAAAAATTCAAAGTTTAAAATTATTGTAAATTTATTGGATATTTATACATCTAATTTTTTGTTGTACACCCAGGGTAAACTCGAATTTTGAATAACGCAGATTTAACTTGCGTTCCTGTTACATTTTGGTGTGTGTTCATCCAAAACTTGATATATATTGCAAGCTTAAGCTTGCTCTATTGAAACCGTCGATTTTATCTATAATCTCACCGATATTTGTTACATGATAATTACACAAAGAATTAACTAAATCTAATGTCTAAAAGGTTTTTTCTTTTAGTGTAAAATACATTATTTAATTCTTTCTTTTATTTTATATTTATATACAGGACACATATTTATAACAGTGACAATTATGTTGAAATGTAAATCCTGTTAAAATATTCGTTAAATAAATAACTAAACAGCAAAAAATATTCGACAAAATTTAATTGATAATTACCCAAAAAAAATCAAAATATTTTTATAATATAGCTCAGGAATTACGTCACTACGGTATTTAAAGAGATATTAACGCAATCTATTGATATCAATCATGGTGGATAAAAACAATATCTGGGAGTTATATTACCATTATCTGAGCGTTGTGTTACCGTTATATGAACGTTACGGTGTGATAACAATTACTTTTGACTCTATTTTAGACTCATAAGTTTTGTCCAGGTTTGATCTTAGACAAATGATGAGACTTTTTTTATGATATTATGGAATATCTATCCTCTTTCCCCTTCAATGTTGCCTGGGAAGTACACGTTCAAATTATTTTATGTCAACATTTTTAGATCGTTTCTAAAACATGTCGATAACTTTTCTTTTTTTTTAGTTTTGCATAGTCCCTTGCTATTAGGAGATAAATCTTCATCTAAAAGTTAGTTTTGGGAAAATCAACGGTCTCCTAATGAAATAAATTAAAAATTAAAAAAATAATTTCGGAACCTATATTATAGTCTCGCTGAACCCGAAAAGTAGAAGCTACGCTGCGACAAATATCTAGATAATGCTCACACTTATTTATATCCCTCATATAAAAATACATTTACTGTATTAAAATCACGTTTGTAGTGTATACGGTTCATCCATAAAATCTTTTTAAATTTATCGGTCCCAAAATGCTCCGAAAATCACCAAGTTTCGACAAAAAATTAACTCGTCGTTTCTTAAACCCTTAGGTTGCATTTTTAAATATTTTTTGAAAAAAAATATTAATAAAAAAAAAATAAGAAAATATAATAAAAAATTTATTAGTTAATAAGAAAAAAAATCTCGAGATGCCTCAATCTATTAAAAATAGGCTAATTTTGTCTTTAAAGTGACTGCCTCGGGAAAAAAATCCTAGTTTTTTTGCCCCATATGTATAGAAAATATTAATATTATCGTCTTTTTTTTTTTCCTTCATATCCGTTGCTGTGGTTGCGGTTTGTCTTCGCTGGCTTCTTGCTTATTATCTCCATTATATGAATTAAACATAAAACAATTCATTTTGCATCGATTGGTCATATTTATAATAGCTGAAAATAATAAATATATACATGAAAATGGCTAATAAAAAACAATGCACAGCCAATAATAAACTTGACGCCGAAAGTTTAAAGTTCCACAAAGTAGAGTGAACAGCTCTGAATAACCAGCATAAAATATTGATGAGGAATCTTCCATTTCTTCTTAGTTATACGATGTTCCACGTCGTTCAACCACCTTTACGTTTGTCAGCAAAGATAGATTTTCAGCATTGTCCGTGGGAGTATAAATTTATGACAAGTAGATTATGTGGTCGCAATAAACAGAAAGAAATGGTCGAAATGCACATTAAATTCCGTTCAATTATTGCATTTCGTGAATTTGGAAAAGGTCACGCAGGCATGACAACGTTTTGCGGCTTTATGAACATGTATCCCCTATATGTTATCAGCTAATGAGAGTATGCATATCTACTGCTCCTGACATCAAAAAGAATGAGTTTAATAGGGAAAATCCATCCAATAATCAGACTTCCAAAGCCAAAACGGATGGAATTTGGCAGAAATCGAGCTGCATGTCAATTAACTGTGCAGTGACTAATCGAGAATGATTCTGATATGTCAGTCTCGAGGTTTTGTCAAAAAAAAAAAGTCCAGAGTTTGTTAAATATGGGACATTTCAAACTGAATCACATGTCGCATAAATCAGCTGGTGCGATGGAGGCCGTCGGTATTGTTGAATGCTACTACAACTCTGTAGAATTCACCAAGTTACGTTGACAAATTTTATAGGGGATGATGGCAGTAAACCATATCCAAATTTTTTACGAGCTAATCCGTATCCGGTTATCAACACAGCGGGTACAATCCGTTTGCCATTTCCAAAAATGTGTTGGCAGCCGCTTTCATAAAACGAAATCAACCTGTAAATTACCATTAAGCAACGGTAAAAACTTTGTGGTCCCGGGCGGTTGACGATGAAGTGGGTGAATAACCTTCAAAATCATTATGGATGGCGATAAGAAGTTGACATTTTGAAGGAGTTTATTGTTAATGAATGTTAATCAACATCAGCTTATGGTTTTAAAACTCTTCTTTTTAATTTTATACTACGGTCTCCGTAGTTCGGCTCCTTAGACAACTGCGCCACGGATGCAAAAATTATTGTTTCTTATTGAAACTTTTCATTCCACCGGAAGGTTCCATGTAGTTTTAGACCGTTCAACTTTACAGTTTGAATATTTTGTAGCTGGTTCTTAACATTGGAGAAGTTGGTGGAAGGAATTTTTGATTTTGAAACTATTTTACGCGACTAATATCCACTTTTTTGGAAATAATTGGTTATAAAATTAATTATGCGCATAGTTAATTTTTTTTTTGGGTCATTTAAAGGACAATCAGTTACTGTACATAAAAGGTATGTGGTTCGAACCTATTTGATGACTGCGTTTAGGGTGAAACCATCTAATTTTGGGCAACATATAGCAGAATTTAGACGTTGTATGGCTGTCCTCGTCCTGGCTTCCAAATTCGTAATAAATGTATCTATATAAAAAAGGTAATCTATACGAAACAGGAGGATTTTACTAACTTCTTAAAAAATAACTTCTCTTCTTTTAACATTTTTTAAGCTTTCGGTTTTTTTTTTTGTATTTTCTCAGAATAGTCATTCTGATCCGAAAAACCGTCTGTCAGAATGTTATAAAATTTTGAGGGGATCTTCCTCGACATTAATGATTTTGCAGGCATAGGATAGGATAAATATCCCATTTAAGCCGCGCCACCCGCTTTTAAATATTTTTCCATCGGAAAATTTCTACTATACATGCCTTCTTAAACCCTTTATAATTAACCTGACAAAAGGATTTTTTCATAGCTTTTACCAACGCTCTTAATATTTTATGGCCTGTTTAAACTGCAGATTTTTGTTACCATGGCAACCGACAGCCATTCTGTATGTATATTTTTGCTTTTGTTTGATAAACTGATGCTTTTGCTATATATGCTTTACAACTACCCTCTGTACAAATACATCCATTAAGGAGCGTGTTCCTCCGAGTAAACATCAAAATTGTTCGACGGCAAGTGTAATCAATATTACTGACCAACATATTACAATTTTAATGTATTTTAGGTCAGCGATTTCGAAGTTATATGTCGCAGCGTTTTTGACGAACATGGTTTTGTGAAAAACGCGTTTAAAGTGAAAATTGCCTAAAAAGTCTTGCATAAATATATATCATGGCATTAATATTTTATCTTAATTGTCTGCAAAGAATAGTAAGGTTACAACTAAAAGATATCTTGCTTACGAAAAGTCAAGTACTCTATCATGAAATGAATGCAGCAAATTATCAGTCATAAAAATTCTTGCATATATCATGACACTGAAACAGATTTAACTTAAATTTTTTGTAGGGAATAGTAAATGTATGGTGGTTCCCCAATAAAATAATCGAATTTTTACAATTATCAAAGCAGCTTCTTCTTATAAAACATTTATTGGTGAATTCAAAAAAGTGGATTTTATGATATGAAAATATTCAGAAAGAAAATTGCGCTATTCTTCCCTTAGAAACGACCTTAGCAACCAATATATAGGCTATTTTTCTTGGCAGTTTTGCCTCCATTCTCTTTTGACTCGGGAATTCACGGCCAATGAAAAGGGAAAACTTTTGACGTTTAAAGAATATACTTTGTAACCTATAATTACGTTATAGTAGGTTTGTGAGTTTTAGACTGATTCTAAGACTTTTTTTTTTTTAGTATATTTTAAACTTTAGAGGCTTTTTTTTTAAAAATATGTTTTCTATTTCCGACACAGATATTTTATGCGGATTGCTTCCTATTTCCAACAAAGTTAGTTGTTACTATGGCCTACGTGAAGAACTAAAAAAAGAAAAACTTCTATTTATTTAAAATTGTGTTTTACTTCGTTATTTTTTGAAAATTTTTGGTTCAGCACATGCATACATATATACTCCATCACCATGCTAAGTTTGAGCTTACAAGAATTATTTGTTTATTAGTTATTTTGACAGAAGAACTGGCACTTTTTTTGACAAAATTTATTTAATTATGCTCATAATTAATTATTTTTTATTAAAAGAAAATATTTTACAAAATATTAGTTTTATTCGCTGCAAAACGTTGAGTAGATGGTGAATAAAAGCAAACTTTCTTTTAAATAAAAATCTTAAAACTTCAGCATCAACAATACGTCTATCATCTGCACTAGAACAAAATTTACATTGACAGCATCTTCAACAGCCGACCGCTTAAAAAAAAAAATGATTTTTGGATTGCGCTCTCAGATCATGCCATTGATTGCTTTATTCACGTTTGTCCGTGCAAAATAATAGATTTTTAATAGATTTTCGTCACTCGAGTCCAGGAACACTTTTTTGATTGTTTCACGGATAGCGATGGTTAAATCTAGCTTCTTATTTTAAGTTTAACAAGTATCAGAAGTATTGTTTAATTTGTCAGCTTAATACTTAAACCAGCTATATGCTCTGCATTTTTGTTTTTTTTTTTTCATATTTTTATTCAACGTTGGTAGTCATACATAGTCGTGAATAATTTACAACTCGTTGATACTAATCTACACCAACAAATATTTTTTAAGTAATAAAAAAATATAAAGCTGATGACATATACATCATACGCATGGTGTGAAATTCCGACTGAAAATCGACTTTTAAATTTTACTCGAAGACTGTTCCAGATAAAGCATCTTTAAATAACCAAGAATTTGTTCCGTGTGTAGACGTTCGTGCCGGAGGAAGTTTGAGTATGTTACGTGTCCGAAAGAAGTAGGAAATTTGTTTTATTTTAAAGTTTTCCCATACTACTCTGGATTTAATCTATTAACAGATTTATACATAAGCAATTGGAGATGTTTTTCATAAACACTGACTAAATTTTCAATAAAGAGCAACTCATTAAAACTCAAGGTAAAATTTTGATGAATTGTTCTTAACGCTCTCTTTTAAACCCTGTGGATCAAGTTACAGTAAGTTTTCCTGTAAAACATCCAAATTAAAGGACAGTACAAAAATTAACTTAGAACGTAGCTATGAACTAGAGTTCTTGCCTGAGTAATACACAGCTCTTTCTAAACCTAATTAAGAAACTCAGTTTGTTATTAGCTCGTATACATAATTTACGAATATGACTAGAAAAATTTAGTTTACAATCTATAATAATACCAAGAAGTGTCACTTCGTTCTTAACGTAAATTTTGAAAGTTTCCCAAGGCAACTAACACGTAAAGCCCCGTGTAAAAGGCTTTTTTAGAGAGTGTTATGCAAAGAAAGTTAAGAATAGACTATACTGTTGGTGACCAATAAATATGGCCTCTACATATAACTTAAAATATTTAGAGTAATTTTTTGAATAATTGATTTTCACAGGCGTGTATTATGGCATACTTTCAAATGCTTAAAAAAAATATAAAAAACTAATTTTGAAAGTATATGACCACCTTGGAACTATAGAGGGTATATTTTACTACGTATGACCACTATTTTGAAACTGTTATTGAGTCCAGTCTCCAGAACCCAAATACAGTAATTTTGAAACTGTTGTCGAGTTCAGTCTTCAGGAACCCAAACATCGGCCTAAAAACAAGGTTTCTGTGAAATTTTACCGAAATCAGCTCATAAATTTTACATGTAAATGGTGACACTTTTTACAAAAAAAAAAGTGCTTATTTCTTGAAAGATTTTTATAAATTTACTTTTTTTTTTTTTTTTTTTTACTGTGTCTGCACCTAAAACTTGTTTAATCTTTGTTAAAAACAAAATTTGTTAACCGGTACGCTATTGCCAAAAACGGTATTCCTGTATTATAAAATCAAAAAACTTTAAATGAAAGAGTTTAATTCTCTTTAGAAAGGTTGCTCGAGAAATTCAGAAACCCACTTTTTATGATAAAACAAACGAATATAAATTTTAACATAATACTCAAAGATTTGAATTTACTGACATAGATAGTTTGTTTGTTTTAAATTTCAACTCGAAAAAAAATTGTGCATTAGCAAGCTAAGAAAATTGATTGCTTAGAAGTTTTGCCATTAAACGCGAACCAGTTGACGCAAATTATAGCCTTAGAATAACTCGGAAATCTAAATTAGCTCAGATGATTTATTTATAAAATTGAACCTCGCAGAATTGCATAACAATTTTTATAAATAATTTATTATTTAAATTACTGCAAAAAAATTACATATAATAAATAACTTTCCCTTTCAAAATACTTCACAGGAATAAAAAATGTTATTTAGCGTTTTTTGAAACATTGCATTCGGCTAAAAAACACTAAAGAACGGAGTCATGTTTAAAAAAGATTTTCGCATACCCAAATAATTTGAAATGCCATGATGGAAGTTATTTTCTATTTCAAATTTGTACCGTCTAAACATTCCTTTGATCAGGTTCCACGTACTCTTTATCAATGATATCAAAAACATCTTTTTCGGACGCAATCGGTAGCGGTTCACCTGGTTTCCCTAAATGAAATATTAGCCAAATCAATACACGGTAGTATGGTGACGAGCTTATAGATGTAGAGAAAAATGTTATATCAGTAAAGTTTTTACACGTAAAAACGTAACATATCTCTTTGAAAGTATATTTCTAGATAATAATAAAGATTTTTTTTTTTTTTTAAATAGTTTTGTGCTTCAGTTTTATGCTTCAATAATTTCAATAGCAAGAATGAAAACGGGCAACCGATGCAATTTTACCGTTTATCAAAAGAAAAAAAATTCAAGTCGAATATTCAAAAATTTTTCAAACAGCAGGTATGAGTTGGAGGAATGGTCATCTTTGTTCTGCTCATTGGAGTAATTGCTTGAGGGAAAAATGTAATTACCTGACCCTATTGATCAACTCAAAAAACTTGAAAAAAGTATAAACGATCAGAAGATATTGTTGACAAACTTACAAACAAACCCCTTCGAAAAATTTTCTAAAATGTTATAAAAATCCTAAAAGGAAATACGAAACTGCCGATAATTTGCACGAAGCTCCTAAAATAAAAGTAATAACAAAACATTCACCATTAAAAAACACAAATAAAAGATCTATAAAACTACTACACAATATTAGAAAAAAACTTTCTATTTCTACTATCGAGAATACAAATATACAAAAACAATTTGAAAACCCTAAATATGAAATAATTAAATTAAAATAGCCCTTAAATTTACTGAAGATAATCTAGCTAAAGAGAAGCCAGAAAAAATAAAAATCAGCTAGTCTATGAGTTTACAATGTCATTTATAAGGGAAGTATTTTTGATAGGATTTTCGTTTTGTTCTATTTTTATCATGGTACTATTTACAGGTCTGTTGTTTATCTGATTTTGTATTTTATTATATTTCTCTTCATCTAATATAATTTTTCTATTGAACAGCTAGTTTTTACAATAGTCATGATCTGGTAACGCTTCACCTGTTTTAACACGTATTTATATCTAGTGTTCTCCAGTGGATGAGGTCATACTTGTACTAGACTGCATTATAGACGTTAAGTAATATAGACTTGTTTTTCCATTTCTAGTTTCTCCTTGTGCAATATTTTATGAAGATCTTTAATGGTTGTTGGAACATCTCTTTTAAAATAAGAGTCACTGGAAACTGCAGGGGAAATTATTAATTTAACAGCCTTCTTAATTTTTGCTGACTTAACTTTTTGTTTTTGAGTGGAATATTAGGAATTGATCCTTTTTTGTAACGCCGATGCCATTATGGCAACACAGACCGTTATTTCCAACCAGACAGCTGCAATGCGCTTTTCTAGGGCAAAATTTACCAAAATAAACAACTGCAGGTCGTATTTTTGTACTATAACATTTTTTAACCATAGAGACAAACTGTGTCAGTTGTTAGAACTTTAACAGTTATATGCAATTTTTCTGCTCTGAAGCATTCTTACAGCTTTTCCTGCTGAGACATGCTTCCTTCAGTTTTTATGGAAGCATATTTATAAAACATATCTTCTATTATTTTTGGATAATGACTTTCTTCCGAACTCCATTTACCATTAGGCGAAGGGATTAGGCGAAGCCAGCTTGCAAATGAAAAATTTCTATTGACCTTGCTTTTAAACGATCAACCATTTGTGGATAAAGGCTATAAAAAATAGCAAGTCATTTACATGATATCACAATATGTTTTTTTATAAATTTCTATGCTTGGATATTTGATACTGTAGTTATATTATTACTGTTATTTTAAATTTATATAAGCTAATAGTAAGTCAAAGAATTTGTTTTTAAAAAATATAATTAAAGCTGGAAATGAGACAGCATACATGAATTTTATGAGGCAGGATTGATTTATGTTAAATTATTTTACGAGTTAAGCTACCATTACGTTTTTTTCCCTACAAGCAAAAATGAGAAATCTCAACCGCGCCGTATGAATTTGGCTAATCAAACGATATTCGTAAATTTAGCTAACAGTTTATAAGAAAGACGACAAAATTGTCGAGTTATCAATCATTTATGACGTAATTTCACAGGGCGTAATTTTGAAGCATGGAATTTTGCATAGAGTGGCGGGGAGGGGTATTACAATCATGAGAGTTCTTTTTCATTATCATGCTACAACTTAATGCTGAAAGAGAAACAGTTATTAAAATAAATAAGCAACCTCAATTAACAACAAAGAAAGCTTACGTTTATTGTGAAAGCTAAAAATGTAAATACAGCTGGAGCTCATTTGGCATAAACGCTAAAAATTTCTTCACGCCTGAATGTATAAAAAAATTAAAACTTGAATTACCTTCAAACATTTTAAACGACGTAGTGTGATGCTTGAGATCAAATCTCTACTTAGCAGGGTGCGTCATAACCTCTTACCAGAGGCTGCTAAATTTATTTTTTATTCAGTTTTCATACTTTAATTATAAAAAAAAATAATAGAAATCAAATTTTACTCTAACAGGAGGTTTGTTGCCACGAGTGCAAATCAAGAAAAAAGAATCCTAAGATTACCAAATATATTCTCGCCTGCGAAAATCATAATCATTTCTGAGAGAGTATATATAATAAGAATGTAGAATATAAATATTGTCATCTTTGACCGATGGCCATCATTGATGACAGGTCAATATTTTTGTTGAAGGTGCTATCCATAATGTTCATGACCTAATATGGAGTTATTTCTGTTTATTACAAAAAAGTAGAACTGGTTTGACAGGTCAATTTTTTGGCTTTTGTTAATTTGTTTTAGATAAAAATATATTAAAAAAAAAAAAAAAAAAAAATAGTACCACCATTTTTTTAAAAACCGGCGTCTTGATTTTAGCCTCGAAAACATATATGGCCGTGTATTAAGTAGACCATGGTCGACAGAATTTATTTCTATTTACAGCTTTATTGCATATTAATCACTGGTAGCGTAAGAAAATTTCATTTTTGTTGAATTCTGTTGCATTTTTCTTCTACAAATATGAAAATTATATGTAATTATGATAATTCTCATATATAATAGTAGTGTACGTAGTGGTAACATACAAGATTCCCATTCTTGTGCCCCGGGTTCGATTCCTGGCTACTGCATAGTTTTTGTTTTACTTTGAGCATTATATTTCCAATTTAGCAATTTTTAACTATAACTTGCCAACAAGCTTGTCATGCTTTCGCAAACCTTTATATATTGACGTAATATTGACGTAATAGGTAAATTAATTTTCTTTATTTTATAAACGGTAATGCATAGAATTTTAGCATAAACCCAGGGCTTTAATAAACCCAGGGCTTTAACAAAAGCATATTTTCAATTCCACAATTTTTCTGTAGAAATGCTTTCTACAATCTTTTTAAAAACTGTTTCTATTTTCAAAAGGACATTTATTTATTCAAGAAAGATTTTTATTAGAAAGCCTTAAAAGTCACTCGCTGAACAAAGCCAGAACTCTTTTAAAGCGCCAGTTCTAATTCGATGAATTCATGGCACACATACGATTTATATAACTAAACATCAGAGTACGGACATAAAAGTGCAAAAAAAAAGTGATTTTAAAAAAAATTATAAAATGGGTTTAACGAAGAATTTTTAAAATTTATTTTATAAAAAATTTAAATGAAAAAGCAGAAACTGCAAGTTTAATTTCAAATCAGATTCGGTATTCCATATTCGGCATTCCATATTTGGTATAAAACTCCTCAATAAACAAGCTAGTATTACATTTCAAACTTATAAAGTTCAACTTAATTATCTTTTCTCTCATATACTAATTATTATAATTAATATACTAATTATCTTTTCTTTTGTTCTATTCCTTTTTAGCTTTAGTAATTCACATGTAACGTTGACAATTTTTTTGTTTAAAAATATTAACTTCAGCATAAAATTTGTAACATCAGCCTAGAAAATAATCCAGGGAATCCATCGAAACAAGCCGGTAAAATCTAATTTTAAAAATGTTCTTAAAATTAAATAGTTGCAAGAAACAATCAAATACATTATCAGATTGCATTAAAAGGTACTTTAAGAAATACCAAAATCAAGCCTAAATTAAAGAAAAATTCTTGATAAAATAATTTTCAACTATAGAAAATAACAATAGATAGTGAAACTGTCTAATCCTCCGGTATGGTAAAAATACTTGACGTATCTCTTGCTTAACTCTACAGCATGCTTCAAAGATATGAAATTGACCAAGCCAATGTAAAAATACAATATGTGGCAATGAAAATCAAGAAAAGCTCACCAGACCAGGGAAGTCCTTCATATATTCTATAGTTGAATATTGCCAAATAACTTGGATATTTTGCAAGATAACCGCTAACAATCTTACTAATCAAATCAAATTCGTAAAAAAAAAAAAAATTAATTGGCATCCTAAATGACAGCTTAAGTACATTTGAAAATACTTTGCCATCTATAGATTCTAAATAAGCCTAAACCTACATACTAATAACTAAATTTTGTGTATGCATGTATGTAAACCTACATATTAATACCTAAATATGCTTGTATATAAACCTACATACTAATACATAAATTTTATGTATGCATGTATGTAAACCTACATATTAATACCTAAATATGCATGTATATAAACCTACATACTAATACCTAAATTTTATGTATGCATGTGTGTACATATTAATACCTAAACATACATGCATATAAACCTATCTACTAATACCTAAATAAATATGAATACCTAAATATTAGAAATTATAGAGATTCTAATAATTTAGGTTGATAAGAGCTACTTAGCTCTTTAACCCCTGCCTTTGTGTTCCAAATAATTTTGTTACACAAGATAGATACAGCTTTAGTCATTTTCACACATAGAAAAACAGAAATAACGTTAAATGTAGAATACTAGAAAATAATAATGGCGACACAGTTACAAAACTTGAAACTTTTTCGGGAGAAACTTTTACGATGGAAGAAAGTAAGCATAGGCCCAAAAAATGAGTTTCCAAATTTAATCAATTCTTAAATAAACACTTACCCGTACTTCCCAACAACCTAAAAAAAAAAAAAAAAAAAAATGAGTTTGAATTAATATAAAAAAAAATTTATCGAATAGCGATAAGAGACACAAAATTTGAAGGTAATTTACAACTCCTTAAACTATATTATAATCAGCTTTTTTTAACAGCCTTATTTTTTTAAAACATCTGAGAATATGAGTACTTAACTTACGGTCTTGAATTTGAGTACTTAACTTACAGTCTTCAATATGAGTACTTAACTTACAGTCTTGAATATCAGTAACGTACGGTCTCGAAATTCAGTACTTAATTTAAGGTCCTCAATTTATGTAGTTAACTTGAATTTTATTTTGTAAATGCCATCTAATGAATAATTTGAAAGCTAAAGGTAATTCTAATTTTTTCAGAGCTTTTTTAATCAGCTTTTCAGAGATATTTTTAAAATCAATCGTATTTCAACATTAAATGCAGAAAACAGAAAGAAGTGACCCGTATCAATATGTTTTAAAGAATACAAATCCGATTACCTAATGGAATATTCATTAAGAATAAAACCTTTTTCGATAGCATGTGTACGCATCTGCTGGTTGAATATATCACTACCCGTAAAATAAAGGATTCCACAATAGTATTGGTCGACAGGTATTAACCTAAACAGAAATAAATAGCAAATTGAGCTAGCGGTACATTACTTATTGAGTGTTTTGCTCAGAAGCACACAGAAAACATGGAAAGTAAATTTCCGTCAGAGATGCGAGTCGAACTTGTGAACTTTCATTCTGTAGTCAAACGTCCTACAACTATGCCAACACCACAATGATCCATATGATCATATACAGATATATGATCATGTCTTTATCATATATCTCATGGTACTTGTATGTGGCATGGGTTTATTTTTGAGTGTTCTTATGATTTGGGGGATTCTATGAATTCTAATAACCTAATTTTATTCACAAATATACATATAT
>JAUZNK010032212.1:0-18624 GCA_035046665.1 Euphysa ruthae
TATATATATCTTATATAAAATCTAATATGAAATTTTTGACCAACTTCATAACGAAGATTTTGATTTTTTTAGATAACTTAAACCCATTTAGTATAAAGCTGCCCAAGCAATTACTAATAAAATTTTAAGGTCATCTTGTGAAAAACTCTGCCATTAACCTGATGTAGTTGCTATTAACTTCTAAAGTAATATCCCACAATGTCCAGCGTAAAAATTTTTTCTGTTAAGAACACTCAAATTAAGATTTATATTCAACTTAGTTTTTCCAATTTACATTTACAAGCATGGAGCCGATTTGATCCTAAACTGCTTAGCTCAATATCAGTTTCAATATTCAAAATATTCTTGTGAAAATTATGCCATCTGAAACCGGATTCTATTTTAATATACTAGACCAGTACGGTCTAAACTTCTAAACGTCTCTTATGGTTTAAATTTGTGTCTGACTTTCTCCATAACACAAATCCAATTTGGTAATATTGAAATCTAATCTACTTTAAACTATATTTTGCACAATTCCACCAAAACTGAACATTTTAAAACGTTTATTTATAGCATATACTTGACTATGTAGGGCCAATTTTTATTTATTCTTATGATAATCTGCTGAAGCTTCTTTCGTGTCATCATATCTCATATTGCATAGAAACTAACGCTTCTATTCTAACTTCGATTGATTCTACAAATCCATTTCGTTTTGCAATTTTTTATTAGTAGGTTCTATGTTTTCTATGGTAACTACACAGCAATCTACTATTGCAACTCTTTCGTTTTTGTGAATTTTTGAAACTGAGTATATAAAAAAATACATAATTTTTTGGATAACTGTTTTTTCTAGAATCAATTTATCATAAATGTTCTGTATATATTTTTGTCTACCTGAAACATGAGTATATTGAGTTTATATGAGTTCATTTCCAGCATTTAGTTCTTTTGACATTTTTATCATTTTTGATCATTACAAAAATAAATCAAAAGAATATAGTTGCTTCATTATTTAAGTAATTACTGTGGCATTTTTCAGGTATTTATGTTAAATTACTTTGGACTAAAATTAAATTTCTAACATGTTGTGTGACTTTCTGAATTTAGCAACAGTACTATTAACAACGCAATAAATTTGAAATAGTAAAAAAAATATTTAACATATGGAGTTAAAATTGGATTTTTATTTACAATTAATGTTCAAAAGCTCACTAAGTTTTTTTACAGAGTTTTTATATAGAGAATGAAAATTTATTATTCCAAGAAGAATTTACCTTGGCCTAGAAGAAACTTTTTTGGGCTTATATAAGTAATATAGGACTGGTGTGTCTTATATGTTTTTTTACAACACCACAAAAGAAATATGCATATCCAAAGCAAAGTACTTTTGAAAAAAATAAAAATTGTTGGCAATGTTTGGACATACCTGCCCACACAAAAAAAGGAGCTATGCATACAAGGCTAAACTGTACTAGTGTAACTTTGAATGATATTTAGATAAATTTGAAATTTTCAAAACATTCGGAACACTTAATTAATTTTTGCATTAAAAATAGGGAATAAATTTCATATGTTTTTGAGCATTTTTCAGAAGTTTGGTTTTTCGATTTCGGCTATGAAAGTTGCTCTTCAAAACATATATTTCCCAAAGTATTTTAAATTATTGTTCTTTTACAGATGAAAGTGACTGCAACGATGGCTTTTGAGCAAGAATAAAAAAGAAAATTTTAAATTATTAAATTATTGCTTATTAAATTATTAAATAAACTTTTTAACCATATTGTATTTTGTTAGCTTCAACGCCGTGAAATAGTCAAAACTGATAAAATAAAATCTTTTAAAGAATTATTTCAAGACATTAAAAACATTGTGTGGATTATTACTAGTTTAACCAAGTTCGTTAGGTGTGACCAGCAAATCATGAAGAAAATATATACAAATATATTATACTTTTTTACTTAAATGATGTCATTAGCTTCAAAAAAATTGAACATTCACGAATGTACTTTATTATAAGTAAAAAATAAAAACAAAATTTCTACATTCGCTTAAGAAATTTGATTTATTTCACTATATAATAACCATGATAGCGAATCACAAAAAAAAAAAAAAAATGAAAATTTTAATAAACGCAGACTTTAGTAAAAGCATTTAGGAGATAACATATAAGGAGGTACTTAAACTACCGAGTAAACTCCTGTTAACTTATTTATTAAAATAGTATTTGAGGGTTTGGGCTAATTTGAGAGAGCCACTGATGCAATCTGTATTGGACTAGTCAAAAATAATAAGTCAAAAATAATAAACAAATTAATGAAAAAGATTTTTATTTTTTCTGTTCTTAGATTTTACTAGTATATTTATGTTTTTATCAATATGAATCAATTTTGTGAAAATAAAAACATTTTTTTTTTTTGCAATATTTTCATTGTAGATTATCTAAAAGACTTGCTTTATCGGTGAAATTAGTTAAGAGTCGGAGGCTTATCCCAGAATAAGGGCATAATTGGTAGCTTACAGTATTTATAAGTATATACCAATTTTTTATTAGTGATGGTAGATATCTTTAATTGAATTTGAAATAATTTTAAATTTTATGAATGCCAACTAATTTATAAATAAATGTCATTTAATCATATATTTAAATATAGGTAAAAAAATGAAACTTCTTGCAAATATAGGTAAAAAATATTGTTTATGAAATATTTCGGTGAAAGATGAGGTGCTTATTTGGAGAAATATCATTTCTTATTTTTGTTTTTTTCTGCATTTTTTTTTTTTTTTTTGGTCACTTCGTTAAATCTTATTTCCTGAAATAATGATTTGAAAAAAAAATTCTGTGTCAAATAATTAATCAGCTAAAACATGTTGATTTTTATACAAAAAAAGCTGATTTTAAATAAAAGTAACAACAAAATAATTTGGTGTGACAATCAAATAAAAATTAAAGGACAAAATTATAGCTTATATCAAAAATGGAAGAGAAATTTTATATAATGATTACCTACTTGTGCTTGAAAACATATTTAAAACACAAGCTTATAATGTTTAATGCTATTAAAACGGAATGCTAGTTAATTAGGACACGTTTTTCTTACTTTTAACATATCCAATTAAGTCAAACATACACAAGAGTTTGTTAAGCTTTGCTGATGTAGCAATGAAATTTAGCTTATATTTAATTTTTAATGAATGAGAAGTAACTCAAATGGTAATTATCGATAGAAGAAAGCTGCAACAGGATTCATCAAACAACAAATTTTCTTGTGCTGCCGGTGATAAATATACAATAAATCTCTAAACTAAATTGAAATAAATTCGCTTTCGACAGTATTGAAATTAATTCTGATTTGGTTTTAATCTATTGGAAAAATAGATTATAAAAAAAAAAGTTATTCTATGGAGTATGGTGGAGGAATATATCAGCATTGCAGATTAGAATACAACTAATCGCATCAATGACTAACCAATAAACAGGTAAAGGTGACTCAAGATTGGCAGCAAGCAGCCCGTTTACAATAATCGATATTTTCCATCATATATCCTGGCATCACCATCAAAAACAAATGCTCAGAAAAGGTGGGTTGGCTGTGCCAAACACAAGTTATGCCAATATCACAAAAAAGCGGATATTGGTATCTTTATTTTATGTATCAGCTGTGTTGCTTTTTCTCAAAACTTTTCTTTCCAAAGATTTTCTGTAAAAATTTATTTCCTATTATCGTTGCGTTTTTTAGTGCTACATGCATCAATATTTTCCTCAAAACGTTATTTCTATAGTTTTTCTGTAAAATTTATTTTTGACAATAAGCAAATTTAGCTTAAACCACGCCCGATTTTGGCGTGACTTAAGCTAAATTCACGAAATAGACTTAGTGAAAAACCATTTTTTTGATAATGAATTTGAAGTATTTCCCAGTAACATACATATATTTGTAAGGAAATTTAGTTATTTTGCTCACTATGAGGTTTGCATTACTTGATAACGCTAAAACCGGTCAAATTTTCTGCCGTAACATTTCTAAAACCCTTCATATCAACAGCACATACTTGACAATCAAACTTAACATACATTTACTTACGCGGATATAAGCCCATATACTTTTACCAAAAATTTTCGCTCTACTTTTTATTACGAGTAAAAATTTTTTGTAGTTCAGACAGGGAAAATTACGATTAAAAAGACAAAAAGTGTGTAAAATATTGTTATTCTCAATTATATTGATGCTTTTTTGAGGCTGTTTGTAAGAATAATAGCGCTAAAATATGATAATATGGTAAATAATAGAGATTCTAGTTATTTGTTTGCTTCTTTTCTGACGCAAAAATTAGAAGTCCCCCCCCCCCCCATCCTTAGATGTAAGCCCCCAAAAAGTGCCTTTAAAACAATATATGTCCAGGGCTTATAACCGGCATTTTGTCTGCCCAGACCACTAATAGGACAAGTTGAATAAAAAATGGGTTTGGGATTTGTTAGTGTAGCTTAATTTTCTGCCTTAAGAAAACCAGATTATATAACAGGACAAGAATTTAATTCGAGTTAAGACGAATTTGAGAGTTATGACTTGTCAGATTGCAAACATAGATTTAATATGGCCATGTAAATATATAAACACGATAAATTCAACCACCCCTTAATGTTTTGCATGACACACTGTGTTAAAGAAAATTTCTGTATGTAAAAACAAATGCGCATTGCTATTTGTACGGAAATAAATGCATAAAGTCCTTTATAAAGTCAACTTTCTATCATCTGAAGATCTTCTTCTCGTTTTTTCAAGATACTCAGCTACTTGGATTTCTTTTAGCTTTTTCTTTTCAATTCGTTTCCTTCAATTACTTCTATTTCCTTTCTGGCATTAAAAACTTTTGTCTATAAAGTTTGCATGCAAATGTTTTGCACTTTCTCTCGAAGACAAACAGTAAAAATGGTGATAAAAGTGTAGTTCCTTAATAAGTACAGTTGTTAGCATTTTGAGAAATGAAGCTTGTGTTTTAGCTTGCTTAAGTTATATTTTCATTTGCAAAAAAGAACCTTAAGGGAAGAAATTTTCGTGTAATGTATTTTTGTGTTTTATGCCCGGAATCTTCAATTTATGCATTATTTTTTGCACAGACTTTTTTTGAATAAATTTAGCTTCATGTTTTTTTGAGAGTTTGATGAAATTATTTTCGCGATTGAGTCGTTCACAACTATTTTCACAGGTAAATTGCGAATATAAATTCTGCGAAAATATCTTCCCTTAAGGTATTGCAAGACTGACAAGTAGTTTTTATTTTCAAAATCTTGAAATCTGGAAAACAGGTTTTGAACAAGACGTATGTAGCTTTTAATATTTACTTAACTGCTTCTCCAAGGTTTTTATCTTTGATCTAAAGGATCTAAAGCATCTAAAGGATGTTGGTGTACTCCCTTTCATGATCCACATGTTGATACCACAATATTTCTCGTAAAACCAACCATCACTAAAATACGTCTGTTTTTCTCCCAGACATGTCACCAATATTATACTAAGTAACTGTTAGGAAAGTAAACTTTAGGAAGAGATACTGAAATATACAGAGCTGTCAGAAGGCATAAACCACAACACTAGGCACATAACTAACTCTTAGTTATACAACTAATAACTACATAACTAACTAAGGGGTGACTTTTCTTAGATATCGCATTTATTTGCTTATGACTAGGTTAAACAATAGCTCTAGAGAAATAGTAATTGTTTTCCAGAGTTAGTTTCAGAGAGGGAGAGTGTGTTCTCTACTGAGGACAATGATATTAAATCATAAAATATTATGAGGTACCAACTTTAAGGGGGCTCTAAGGCATTGGCCAAACATTGAGAGTTGATAAACAAATCATTAGTGAGATATGTCATATATGAAAAATATGCAATCTAAGTTTCCCTAATTTCCAGAAAGAATCCTAAAACATTCAAAATTCCAGACTTTTCCAGACGTTGCTCAAAATCCAGACCCTGCCAGGAGTTTAAAAATTTGAGGTGAGTATGAAAGGAGAATCTAAAACAAAAAGCTCTAAGCTGATGGAATTTTTCTGAAGGATTTGTGGTATGAGACTAAAAAATTTTTTCGAAAAAGTGCTAAGAAATTTCAGATGCCTTTTAAGACGACGAGTTTGTCTTTACATGGATATGATAGATCTTAATATATGATCTTAATGGCAGCAACTCGTAACTTAACTTGATCATAGCGGTGGTAGAAAATTTATGATGTAAATATACTTCCTGTTTGACGCTATGAAAAAAATTTATTTATTTCTGTATTAGCTTCTGCATCAGGGTAGCGTTGTAAACGGTAGAGACTCATGGGCAAGTTCTTAATGACTAAACGCGCTATAAAAGCCTGGCTTTGGAAATGAAATAAATTGTCATCGGATAAAGTTGTTTACTGCGCCATTGTGTTATTCTATAAACGTCTAAAGAATTTAAAAGAAGCTTGCACTAGTTTTATATAGTTTGCTTACTCAATTGATAAGCATATACTTATATTTTTTTTTATTTAACTATTTACATAAAAAAAAAAAAAAAAAAAAAAAAAAATGAGGAAATTGAAAAACAAGTTGTTTATTGTATGGTTGCATAAATCGCTTACTTATCGGGATAAATTATTTGTACTTTTCATACAACAAAAAAAAAAGAAGAGCTGTTTGTATGTATAAAGCTTTTTAGATTTATAAATACTGGGAACGAAATTTTACAAAAAATTTTTGGTGGATAATTAAATAATCAATATACATTCCACTTATTTTTAGACGTCCAAAAAGTTAAAACATAGATTTTATACATTAAGTTATATTAAAAATTTTATATATAAAAATAAATAGCAAAATAATAAATAATTTACAATAAAAGTTAGATTGATTTAAGCGAAGGTAGTTTTGACATTCCCTCTATCAATGTGCCAGGAGGAAGTTGGAGTTTATCCATAGTTAGTTGTTCGTCTGTAAAAAACTCCGCCTAGATAATAACAGAATTATAATAATTAATCTAGCCAGATAGACGAAAGATGAATTTGTAACTAATATGAATATATAACAATAACAGGAAAAACAATTGCTTAACTGGATTTGTTTCAGTTAATTTTAAATTTATTATACAGTTTTGCACAAAAAATATAATTCCATTACATATTGTAACATATTATATTATATAAAATGGTAATCAAAGTATACATGCTTGCGAATGTCTGTTAAGACAATGTCTCTATTCGGAAGACCATGTGGTTTTAGACCTCCATAGTAATTTTTATTACCTAAATAAGCAAGAGTAATAAAAAAAATATTATCCAATCAGTAATTTTTCCAGAAGGGCTCACGGCACTTTGCTAACATGTTCCAATAAAGCAACGGTGTGTCGGGTTGGCACTGCTGCTGTGATAGCATTTTTATGTGCTATACAAGGATATAGGACTGTGTCACCTTGACCAGAATTCCATTTAAAGCCATCCCTTTTAACTTAATTTAAAAAGCGTAACCCATTTAACAATAGTGTTGGTTAGGAACAATTAACATTTCAGCAAAATTTTATGCATTTACCTTTTTAAAAACATACTTAAATTCATAGGGCTCAAGGTGAGTTACTTAAAAATTAAAGCAGCGTGAGAAAGGATGCTTTGATTAAAACAATAAACCGATAAAGTAAACACAACCTTTATTTTGCTTCCTTTGATCCGATTCTTCGGTAAAGGAGGTGGGACTAGTCCCAGATCTCCCGGTTTGTAGTGTGATAGAGGATGTGATAGTGACGATCTCGGAGATTTCCTCAAACATACCAAACTAGTAAAATACAATTTATATAGTTTATTAAACCTTAGTTAATGAGTTAGTTAACTCTTTTTTAGAGATTTTGATTCTTTGGCTGAAATGAATCCTATCATTAATTTTGACACATAAAATATCTTCAGGTTTCCAAATTATTTAAAATTTGAAATGCATGACTTACTATCGTGCTTAGAAATGGTTTTGGCCAATTTGGTTCATACTTTTATTTATTCAATTATTTGTTACTTTGGTATTTATGCACAAAAAAACATTAAAATTAGATGTTAAAAGTTTGTTTACATCAAGTATTTTATCCATTTGTAACACATCCAATTTCAGAAAAATCATCTTGTGTTTTTTTAGGTACACCCTACTTCGAGGGCTGAAACAGTCAATGATGACAAAGACATGCCTATTTAAAGTTAGATTATCTTGCTACATGCAATGCAGAGTGATGTGAAATATCTAAAAAAAATAATAGAAGATGATCGATCAGAGATCCTTTGGAGAATTGCATTCGCCCATTTCAAAGTCATCTTAAACATCATACTAACATTTATTGAGGATGCGTTGCCAATAAATAGGTGAATGCACACAACTCAATCAAGATTGGGCAGGAGCAGCGATCACAATTCCAGTCAAGCTCGCCAGATTGATTTCAATGTCCATGAAATCAAGTAAGAAATTTATCAGAGCTGGAGAAGTTGAGATCTTTGATACAGAAGTATTTACTCACGAGTCACGTGTCTCCTATGCATTGGCAGGATTAAACCGTAAGAAGTCCTAAAGTATAAATTATCGTTCCTTTATCTTTTTTAGACAGCAACGGAGAAATCAGACATTCGATATTATAAGCAGCTCTAAAAAAACAGGCTTCAAGTCAAAATATCTTAACAACTCCAACCTAATCGATATCTTCTGATATCGATGGATGGGTAAAACTCTGGAATATTCCATGACCAAAGAATGCAACTTGATAAGAAATTGTTATGTAATCTTCCCAATAACAAGATTTGCATTTGGATGAATTGCTTGGAAGAAAACCTCCTAACATGGACCAAGTGATGGTAAGCAAAATAAAAAATGCATATTTCTTATTTGAATTTTTGAGTTTCATTTGTTTGAAATTCGGAAATTTTTTGTCTGTTTGACTTACAGGGGTCATTCATTTATTACCTACGCATCAATAGAGGGAGGGAGACTGTAGTAAAAAGACTATATTGTACAGGGGGGAAGAGAGTGATGTTAAAAAATGTATTCGCAAGTCACAGAGTGGATGTACAGAGAAGGACTACCCAAAATACATTATTGCGTTTTCAGAGGTAAGGAGGGTAAAATATCAATTTTAAGTGCGCGATAAATAAATGACTTCCCTGAGTTATTTTCATATTTCAGTGCGGATCGACTAAGGAGGAAAGGAACAAATGCCTGGTCTCAGTGATGTTTCCTGATAACACCACCTGCTTCAGATGCGTTATTGGAAATGATTGTGATATACCAGATATACCATATTCACGTCGTTCATGTAGCTGTACAAACGCACAATTGGCATATACCAAGTTCTGACGTTATGATAGAACTTTTTTCAACAGCTGGACAGGACAGGAAAACAGCGACAACGAAAGTGATAGCGAAATTGAACTTGAAGATGTAGAATCAAAGGCGAAAAGAATAAATGCTTGCTTTCAGCAATGCTAATCTATGCCAGTATTAATCAGTAGTATTTTGTTGCGTTTAAATGTTTAAATTTGATTGACTTCAAAATTGTAAAATGAACTTCAGCTAAAAAGCAGAAAGCAATTACGGTACTGATTTTTTTTTTTTTTAAACAAAATTGAATACTCCAAAAAGTATTAACACCTGGGCATATATCTCAAGATTTTAGGGTGTGGTTCTATTGTAAAAGTTGTCCAGTACAAAATACCCTTTCAAATGGTATATAATAGCCAAGTTTAGAAATTTCACTAAAATGATCCAGAACCTTTTTCAAGGTTATGGGACAAATTTAAAGTTTAGGGACAAGTGCCTAATAAAATTTTAAAATGCCAGGCACAGCAAAATAATTTTGGCCATGTAAAAACGTGACAATGATATAAATAATTGGGTCATAAAATGCCTATAATTGTTCTTAAAATTAATGCAAAAATGAAATAAAAAAAGCGATAAAAGGATTTTAATAAAATTTCGAAAATCTTGTTTTTACTTGAAATGACTATATTGTGTAGGACTCCATTAGCTTTGTCAGGAGTCCAAACGTGAATAATTTTTATCCAAATTTAATCGATTTTCATTGAAAAACCTTTAAATTATTAAAAAGCTTATTATAGAAACTGGTAATTGTAAATCTACATAAGGACAGTTTCTCATAGATATATAACTGCTAATCTACACCCTTTCACTGCCTGCAGCTCCGAGACTGTGGTTGTTTTAATTTAGATGTGAGTCACGCCAGATTATACTAAACGATGAAGGCAGATAATTGATGCCCATGTTTTGAAAGTGAATACCTTACAACTATGTCACAAAAATTGTGACAATCTATATTGGCTTCGCAAATGCTAGAGTTTTTGGATCCAAATGAACACTACAGGCTATTTACTGTAAGTAAGTCAGCTAAAGAAACCCTAGCCCGAGTGACAGAGGAAGAAGGTCGACGCTCTTCATGGTACTGATCAGCATATTTCGGGAAAGGGCCGGGAATATCTGGTCTATATTCATTATGAGGCTCGTCCGCTTCCCGAACAGCAAGGCAAACCAGGGCCGATGTTGGAGCAAGAAAAGAGTTCAAAAATTTTTTTTTCACTACATCTTCAACCACTTCTGGGGCAATATGGCCTGAACAGGTACAGCTCCAGGTGGTAACTCCTCTTGAAACCTTGCAAGCCCTTAAAAAGATAGCGGAGAGTTGTCACGAGGCTGCTATCATAAATTGGGTAACCATCGATTTCAATTTCACTGCGATCATTAGATCGCTACCTTGTAACTTAAAAAATATATCAGCAAGCTTATCCATTTCATGTGGAAAAGGTAACATACCTAACACTAGATCATAACCTTTAGATCTATTGCTTAATGGATTGCATATTTCACCCTTTCTCATTTCTCCTGGACAAGCTGGTGGCAAAGTATTCCTTTGCCCACTTTTTCTTGACATCGTCTATATTTGATCGAGTTGGATGCTCTTGAGTGTGTGGTTTGGCTCGTTCATCGCTGCATCCAACAAAATTGCAAGATCATCCGCCGCAACAACACCTTTCTTTTTCAATGTATAGTTACTCATTTGAACCTACAATGTTACATATATATAACTCCACAAAAAAAATAGTGTTCGAATGGAGTTTAGGCTTTTAGATATGTCTACCAACTCAGCCAGCAAGGCTACTCATACGCTTCTCATAAGCCGACCAACAATGTGTGGTAAAACAACGCTTATCCAGGACCTCCAACTCAAACCACAGTTACAATATGAAGCACTCTACGTTTGCGCTTACCAGCCAGACCAACCAAAATATTGCAAGATCATAACCGCATTTAAAGCCCAAGGCCTGAGGCCGGTTATGACTTACACTACTATTCCCAAAGAACCAATCAAATTCGACCCAATTGGCCTAATTGGGGCTAAAGGAGATCTGGATCATTCTGGTTCTAAAGGAAAACCCAGTGAATGTGGACCTTCCAGTGCTCCTGGTAAAAAAGAAGAACCCAAAAAATGTGGAACTTCTGGTGCTTCTGTTCTAAAAGGAGAATCCGGAGAGCGTGTTTCTAGTGCTGCTGGATGCAGTCTCGCGAGTGCTGGCACAAAGCTTGCTTCAAATCATCTAAGAATAAATAAGCTCAAAAACAGGACCAGATCCATGTTCTCGCAGAGAGCAAACTCAATTTAATTGTAGACTTAGTTAGCAATGCCCTTGAAGATGACGTTATTAGTCAAGACGAGTTTCTTTTGGTTTTAGAAGAAGTGTGAAAATACCATGCTATGAAAAAGCAAATATGGGTGAAGGTGCAGAAAAAAAATCATAGAGCTTGATGAGGTCACCATGAAAGAATTTGTTGAGGGAGAACACAAAAAAGTTCGCCATGCCTTCATAAAAAAATCGGGCCTCACTTTAGAGATCAATCCCTTCATCCCGCCACCATGGTGTACACCTGGCCCCAAGAGGAATTTTATTAATTTGCTATTGTTTCATATCCCTATTAGCTGATAGATTTGATAGTGGGGAGATTCAAACTCATACTACCAAAGTGACTGGTGTTTTAAACCAACGCTTGCGAGCTGTGCCACATTAGCATGTGCCAACATTTAAAACTATTTAAAAAGATTTAAAATTTAAAATGTTTTTTAAATGAAAACAACAAGAGTCCCGAAGCTCCAGACAGTGGGAGGGTGTAGATTTACAATTACCAATTATATATTTATGCAAAACTATCCTTAGGTAGATTTACAATTAATTACTTAAAGACTTTTCCATACTCCGAGTATAAACCCCTAATCCCCTCCCTCACATTGGGTGAATTTTTAGGAACATGTCAACTGCACAGAGATCAAATAAAACAATTACCTTTTCTTGGATGTAGGTAGAGGTAAAACACAGCCCTGTTTTTCTTTAAGTTTTCTCTTAACAGCAAAATCATTTGGTTCAAAACCTTTACCCATTTTCACAGCCAGGTTCAATATCTCAACAACACGATACAGCAAATTAGTGTTTCTTTGCTCAACTAAAGCAGGTTCACCAGCCTCTGTACTGTTATGCTAAATACAAAAATAGTAATAAAGATGAAAGAAAAAGCAGAGATTGCAAAGAACTTAATTAATTACAAATATCTTATAAGACAACTTCTGTAAGAATTAAAAAAACAGACCCTTTAAGCCACTAGGCTGTGTCAGAAATTATCCGTAATAAAATATTTTAGCAAAAATTTACACAAAATAACGTGCAAAAGCCTTTTTTTTTTTTAATTTTTACAAGTGTAAACTTTATTGCATACTGAAAGTTTTGATCGAGACCTGAAACAATCAAAAATTATATTTTAAGTGTTAAAGTATTGAGATTTTCAGATCGATTTTGAGCGTTTTAAAATTTAAGAAATCTCGTAATTTTTTTTCACTTACTAAGAGGGTTTTGGTTGAGGTTTTTTATGCAGTATTCAGCATTATGGGCACTGAGTCTTACAGCGCACTAAAATTTCTAAAATGAAAATGAAATGTTAAGTCCAACATTACTGACAACAATGTTTTGTTAACCAGCCACCAGCAAACTTATACATATCATAAAAGAATACAACCTTTTCGAAGTTTTGAAAGCTGCAGCAATGAAAAATCTCCAAAAAAAAAAAAAAAAACATTTCAAAAATTTTAAAAATTTAACTAAATGAAATTAAATTTCTAATTTCAAAATATAATGATAAAAAATACTTGCAAAACTTTTTTTGTAAAACTTGCTCCAAAAATTATTAACCTTGAGACATTATAAATGCTAGTTTGGCATCCGGAGGGAACAGTCTTTCCTGTTGTGGGAGGAAGACCTCTTCACCCTTGATAAACAATGTTCCTAGAGTTGGTGTCTAAAAAAAAATACCAGTGGAAAAATCAATAATTGTCTTCAGGATTAGGTATAGCATACCCTCTGGTCTTTTACCCCTTCTTCACCTATTGGTATATATACAGTGCTGCTTCTAGGGCAACGGGTACCGTTTATAGGATACTCATATTGGTTTAATGATTGTTAGTTGCCCCTATTGAGGTACTGAGATAGTAGTTTCCTGATTGCAACACTACTAACTGTAAGAAAGAAGGCTGAACTCTTTAGCTTCTTGGTGTGCCAGCTTCATCAACAGTTCTTAAATTACGCTGCAGTTGTAGTGCCAAGCTGTGCTTGAAGGGTGACTCTGTAACGGCTCACTTTTCTGAGACCACAACGCTGTTTTTAATATGGAAAAAAGGTTCATAATTGATAAGCAAAATAATAGACTGATCCAACTTTCTTTACAAGTGATTCAAACAAAGCTGTGTGACTTCTTATAAACCCAATGTTGTATTATGATAATAAGATGGTATAAAAGATAAACATAAATCAGGCTGTAAAACATTACCCAAACATGTATCTTTTTTGTTCACCATCGCCCTTGGTCTTCACAGCAATTCTTTTCAAGTGGAATCTTTTCGTTCATGACCTAACTTCTTGGCAATTTGTGAAACAAATCTTGATCCTTTCATGACTTGTCTGATTTTACATACCTGGTTACATTCCTATCAATCGCAAGAACTCAACTTTTCACAAGCACGGTCTTGGTATTTTCGTCTGTGAAAATCTGCCTACAGCTTGCGAAATCTCTCTTGAAAACCCCAATCACCTATCTCGTCTATAGCCCATAATTCAATAACCTGCTAATATCTTTGTTTTTGCGGACTTAAACGTCCATCATACTGGCTACCTTTCTCTCGAACTTCTAGGCTTTCTGGCATCGACAGCTACAAGTTTGCAAAATCTGAGTCCTTAACCCAACTAGTCAATTCTCCAAATCATTTTCCTGATCTTAACAACCAGGAACTTTCTCTACCTATCTATCTACTGATATATTCCTGTCATTGAATTCTGATATCTGCAAGACATTTGTTCTAGTCTTTTAAAAAACTCTGACATTAATCTTAACAAGAAATCGTCCCATAAGCCACTTATTCAAAGGAAATCGTTTTTCTGTTACTAAGGAGACAAGGACAGCTGTCCTAATCTGCTTCGTGATATTCCACTCGAACATATCTACAACGTTGATACAAAGGAAATGCTAAAGAAAATTCTTCTTGCAATCATCTTGCTATCGATGCAGTATTCCTACTCGAAAGTATCAAGTGAAACATCACACGAGGCCATGGTTTTCTCCAGCAATTTCGGACGCACCTGCTCTTCAAAACCATTAATTTTATCTTCTTCAACCTATTAATTTTGTTGAGAACAGACGACTTTTTGACGTCAGAATGACGTCATTGAGGAGGCTAAAAGCTTTTAAAAAAACCAGGTCCATAAACGTCTGGTCAATAAATCTATCCGACTTCTGACTATATCTATAGAGTTTTTCAAATAAGTGTAAGTCTTTGATCTTCCCAGTCTTCAATTGACTTGAGGTTGTTTCCTCTGCTAAAAATAAGGTAGAACTTTTTTCAAAGCTGTCCAGCGGTAACTGCACTCTAGATGACATATTACCTAACTTTCTACCTAGGACTGATACTAACATGACTCATCTCAACATAAAAACCAAAATGATTGAAAATTCTACTTTGTACTCAATCCTTCTAAAGCTACTGACCCTGATAAAATTCCTGTACTTGTATTACAAAAATAATCTCCAGAACTCCCTCTGATTCTCAGCTGGTTGTTTAAGAAGTGTATCTCTGAATCCTGCTTTCCCTCTTGCTGGAAGTTGGCATGCTGTTTCAGTATTCAAAAATTCTGGAGAACAACCTGAACCTCGTAATTACCATCCTATCATTCTTCTTTCAGTCAAAATAAGGTTTTTGAGACATTGATTAACTCATGTTGTTACTGATAATTTTTGTTCTGGTAGGTCCACTGCTAATGCTCTGACTTTCATTTGTGAACATGTCTATCAATCTCTTGATGCTTGAGTTGAATACAGGGCATTAGCACTTGATATCTCTAAAGCATTCGACAAGGTGTGGCATAGCTTGGGAAAGTTGGTTTTTAGGGCCAAAACCGCAACAAGGACAGCCTCATAAATTTGATATCATCAAAAATGCATGTTTTTTTATACACCATTGGAAAGATTATTTAAATCTCATTAATATTTATATAAAAACTAAAACCTCAATATATAGTTTTTACAGTTCATCTTGCTAGATAGCTTCGTAAGTGTTTGTGAATGGCTCAAAAAAGAATGCAAAATTGGGCAGGAAAGTGGTCTGATTTAGTTATAGAGTAGCCACTGATGCGATCTATAATGCTCGGGATGCACTTAAAATTCCAAGCAAGAATCAAATTAAACCATTAAACTCATTTCAAAATATGATATTGATGAATTAAGCCACAGTTCATGTTACTCCTGTTCACAAGATTAGCTGCTGCAGCCAAAAGAGAAAATAATGAAGAAGATTATTTAAAATATGAATTAACTATTGAACCAACTGCTTTCTTCAAGAATGGAATGATGAGAAATCTGACAAACCATCACTTGGAAAATCTTAATTGAAAGAAAAAAATACTACTGATACCGATACCAATGATATTAAACACAAGTGCTTTTTTGTGTTAGATGGTGGTGCATTGTTGCATTGCGTATGTTGGATCAAGGTAATGGATCAAGCCAATATTACAAGGGATTTTTTTTCTGGTGACTATTTATGCCAAATTTCAGCTTCATAATAATTTGCTAATTCTACTGGATTATGCTTAATGCTTCCAAAAGTTTAATTAAACATAAACTATTAAAATATGAAAATGAGAAGACTTTTTAACAACAGATTAAAACACTACTTTAACCTTTATTCCAATAACGTACCTATTTTTACATTAAATAGCTTATTTGGTAAACTTTTATTAGAACTTGTCTTGAAAGTTTTTTTAATAGGACTTGGTGATGAGTTGAATTTACCTTCAGCAAGTCCCAGACCAGATAAAACCACTCTTTGAAGCTATTTAAATGTGTTTGCAATAGTATTTTATATTAATTTTTGTATTAATATTGTGATCTTATCAATTTTACGGTTGTTATAAGGTTAAATAAACCAAATCAAATCAATGATGGACTTCTCCATAAAATGATGTCATATGGTATCTCTGTTGAAGTTTTGAATATCATAAAAGTCTTTTTTGTCAGGCAGAAAAATCAAGGCGGTTTTTGATGGAAATTCTTCAAATATTTTCGCTGAAAATTCTAGTTTCCCTCATGGTTCTGTTCTGTTTTCATAATTTTCATTAACGACTTGTGTGATAGTACTCTTTGCAAACTTCATATATATGCGGAAGATATTATTTTGTACCCATCCTGAGGGAAAACAAACAATGTATTTGATAAGGTTGAAATGACAGCTAATTTAGAAGATGATCTTTGCACTATTGTTGGATGGGGTGAGAAATTTTTGCCATTAAATACTTAAGGAAATTCTTTCCAAAAACAGCTTTAGGGCACCTTTCCTTCCATAGTTTTCTTTCCTAAGTTAGGATAAAATTTATAAATATGGTAAAATAAATTTTCCAATTAAGCCTTAAAGAAAACAAATATTTGGGTGAATTTATAGGAACATAACACAAGCTCTCATTCCAATACATCTTGAAGATTTTGACTAACAATAACAAAATTTTATCATAAATGGTTCTGTTGATTTTCATTAATGATTAGATTTAATAAAGAATTATATTTTTTAATTGCATGAGATGAAGATCATGGGAGTAAAATTACAATTTTTTCAAGTTGCCACGTTTCTAGGTTCCTGGTCAAACCTTTTTTTAATATTGCTGAGGTGCAAATTTTATCTGGAACACAAAATTTTAGAAAAAAATTTTAAAATGTATTAGGAATTTCTCCTATTGCAAAAATATTTTATATTATAATAGTTAGAAAAATTAAATCGTAATAAAAATAAAAAATCGCTACTTACTTCTAAGGCTTCTTTGATTGCAAAACATGCATCTGTCAACACACCTGCTAAATAATCTTTATCATTAAACAAACATCTTACTTCAGAAGCCAGTTTACACTGTTTTTCTTTTAGATTTTTATTATCCATAGCCAGTGAGTTACATTTGCTGTTTGCATGATTTACAGACTCGCTCATTTTATCTAGTTTGTACTGAAGTTGAGTGAACTCATTATTCTGCCCCTCCTGAAATTCCAGCTCTACTGCTTGCTGCTTGAGCTTTTCAGTCAACATATGTATTGCCTAAAGAACAAAAGAAGCCACCAAAGTTAGCCATATATGTCATGATCAGAAAATTTTCTGGTCTGGAATAGCTATAAATGGTCAAATTCTATTTAAGACACATTGAAATTTCTTAAAATGAGCTTTCTAACCTGTCCCTGAACCTGTTAAAGTGCTTAGACTGAAGTTAACACACCCAGAGAGAATGAATGCTGTACAATTTCCGCTTTTTAAAATAATTTAAATTAAAGAGTAGACTTTGAGTGAAACTAAATGCATTTAGGATCAAAATTGAAATATATTCCTTACAAGGCAACTTTGATTGCTACTTTAGCCAAGTTTGTTCTTGACTAAAGAACTTTAGCAACTTGTTGATCATTTAGATCAGCAGCTAAAAATCTATTAATGTGATTTATTCAAACCTACTTTGCCTTTGTGAGTAATCAGCGAAAATAATTTTAAAGGACAAATGATTATATTCACAACGAAACAAGAAACCTTCAAAATAGTCTGAATACTAAGTAATAAAACTTTTACAACTGTTAGTCTATTTTTCATGGAATTTAGAAAGTACATAGCATGCTATTGCAGTCACTGCAATGACACAATCAAATTTAGGCCTTGAAATGTTTTTAAGCGTCAATACCTCTATATATTTTATTAATGGCTTTTTTAATACTGCTTGATGCATGCAAGTGAGCAAAACCATTATTAGCATATTAAAATGGACAAAATACAAATTAAAATAGGACTTTGTAATGAATTGTTGATATTAGAAATAATTTTCAAGAAAAAATAAACTCTGTTGAAATTTAGGCAAGCCATAACTGACCAGTCAGAGATTTTGTGGGAAATTTAACAATTTTACCAATTCAAAATTTTTGACAAGAATGCAGTTTTGTATTTAAGAAGCAAGGTTTTATGTATGTATGTATGTATGTATGTATGTATGTATGTATGTATGTATGTATGTATGTATGTATGTATGTAT
>JAUZNK010032223.1:0-18621 GCA_035046665.1 Euphysa ruthae
ATGCCATTATTTTAATATTTCAACCTTGCTGAGGTGAAAGTGATGATTTATAGTAGTAATGTAAGGAAAATTAGAATAGACGATATATTTCTTTATGGAGCCTTCAGGAAAGATGTAGGTAGTAATTCTATTGCATTGTGAGTTTTGGAAATATTGGGTGCATAAGTGGTATAGTAACCTTAATTTTAGAACTTTTTTCGAAATTGGGAAATGAACAGTTGAAAAGTGGGCTATAGTTGTAAGTTGCTGAGACTAGGCTTTAATTATTTAGAATTTTTTTTTAACGAAATGACAACAGAAGCCAAGGGTGCTATAGAAAGTTACTACTTGAATAAGGATTGGATGAGTTATAACTTATTTTGCCAGTAGAGGACCGCTTTTAGTTTTAAAAGGTAAATGCTATAAATCCTGTGCTATACTTTATGGAAGTGAGACTTGGCCGGTAAAGGAAAATTATTTAAATAGTTTATAAAGAAATTATACTAGAATAATTAAATAAATCTTTAGAATTAATTTTAAATACCATGCACTACTAGGCAGTAGTGTTTTAAAATACAAGATGTATGTGTGTGCTTGTGTGTTTGTGGGAAATTATACAACATGAAGGCTGCTATAATGGCAAGGACAAAAGCTTGCTTTGATAAAAGTTTAAAATTATTATTTTTTTAGAAAATATATTTTATTGGTCACAGGCCGCACTCACCAAAATATGTCAAAATTTGATTCAAATACTTAAGAAATAGAAGTTCAGGTTTAATAATATTATTTCTGATTATTTTTGGGTGTCCGTCATTTTGAAAATTTTCTAATTCGGTCTAAATTTTTTTATATTGCGAGAAAATATCATTTTTGATAATTTTGAAGCTTTAGTAAATAAATAGTAAATATCTGAAAATATTGCTTTTTGGTTATTTTTTATCCTGTAAGAAGATACTTTTTGCATCCGTGCTAGAGACTAGTCATTTTGTATCCAATAAATGATTGTTTTCTAAAATGATTTAAAGCAAAAATATCTGAAAAACCCAATGGAGGCCTCAAAATTCAAGGTTTGTTTAGCAAACACTTATTAATCACACACGGTTTTCAATATAGGAAAATCTAGGATTTTTTTTTTTTTTTCTATAGGTTTATATTTTCCGACCTTTGAAGTTCAATACTAGCTCTGTTATAAAAATTGCTGTTGAACCTGTTAATCCGTCAGAATTACCAAAAATGTTGGATGGGCTACGAAAGGTGAACAAGAGCTACCCGCTAGTAACTACTAAGGTGGAAGACTCTGGAGAGCATGTCTTACTTGGTACAGGAGAGTTATATTTGGATTGCGTCCTGCATGATTTACGGAAAATGTATTCTGAAATTGGTAATTAGTCAATTTAGTTTTGTATTGAAGATTTTTTTGTTCCATAAACCCTCGTAAATTCTAGTGGCTTGGTAATAATATTTGCATTCAGGCCCTGTCTGAAAAATCGAACAATGCCCAATGCAAATAAATCTCTCATCTGACAATCTTTCAATATGACAGGTTTGCTTTACGTTCCTTATTTTCCATAATTATTTGTTCATCAATTTAACCAAATATCTATTTGGCGCATAAAAAATGAAATATTTTATATTTATCTAGTGCAAAAATTTGAGTAGCAAATATTATGGTTGTGTGTTTTTAAAACAAAATAAGTATGTAGGAATGAAGTTGTTATATTTTTCTCCAATGTGTATGTGTATTAAAAGTTATTGTTTTGTAACTATTAATATTTTATCATAGAGATCAAAGTTGCAGACCCAGTTGTTTCATTTTGTGAAACTGTGGTAGAAACGTCCTCGCTGAAGTGTTTTGCTGAATCACCAAATAAAAAGTAATTTTAAACAAGTCGTTATAACAATGTTACTACTAAAACATAATAACCCAAGGAAAGCAAATTATAATATAAATATAAGCACTCTATGTTCTACTTATTATAATGATTTTATCTTTTGCTAATTAAACTATCAACTAAATAAATACAAATCAATTTTTTGTCTCATGGGAGGAATCAAACCCCCAACCTCTTGTTTGAGAACTAGTGCTTTAACCACTGAGTTACAATCACCAACAAAATAATGGATCAAACTGGTTACAAGTGTTTGTAACTTTATTAAACAAAGTAAAAGGCATGTCAAAGATTAAGTTATTTTTGGCAACACGGGGCCAGGTCATCTCCCAATTTGTAATAGCCTCTTTATATGATTTGGGTAGAAAAATAAAAATGAATCGGTTTATTTTAATAAATCATAAAGAACCATTTATTTGGTTTTATGTCTCCCGTCAAAGCCAAATGAATTCATTCACCCATGTCCGTCTATCCTTTGGTCCATTATTTATTTGAAAAAGCTTCCATTATTTCTTTCTGAAATTTTGATTGAAGTCATAAGGCCATAATGTGATGACACTAATGGTTTCAGATTTTGAAAAAAAGCTTTTTCATTCTTTTATTTTAAGTACTGGACCCAAATATGCCCATATATAGTTTGTTATTTTAGGTCAAAATCTTTTTTTTTTAATTTTTCAAATCTATATTTTTAATGTTAGCCATAGAAGAAGTTTTTTTGAACCAAACGGTCACTTTTCTCAGAAAGTTACACTCCAATTAAGCTAAAGTTTTATTAGGAAATATTATTTCTGTTAAATTGAGTCGGCGGTTTTGGAAATTTTTTTTATCAATATGATATTGTTATTTTTTTCATTTTGCTTAAAATTAAAGTATGCTTATAATTAAATTTAAAAATCTTATCAGGCCATGTCCCCAGGACTTGAAACATGTCATTTTAGGCCTAAATCGTTTAAAAGTAATTATAAACAATTTTTGGGTGATAAAAAAGGTTGATAATTTTGACGAAAACTCTTTCTCATTTAGAAATAAACTTACTATGATAGCTGAACCCCTCGAAAAAGGTCTTGCTGAGGATATAGAGGTTGGTAAAGTGCAAATTTCCTGGGATAAGTGAGTATTCTTCTTGTTGTCAGCTTGTATTTGAATATTGAGGCTACAGTGGTAAGCCACAAAACATTAATTTTAGTATTTTCTACTCTATTATGATTCTGCAAAAATTTAGATGTTTTGGAGTAGAATCTTTAGATTTGTGTGAACGATTTTGAAAAGTTAAGGGTACGTTACCTTAGCCCTAAACTTTGTCTGTTATCTAATTTTTTTTCCAGAAAATACTGTTCTAATTCTTCTGAAATATAGGTGTTTTTTTTTTTTTTTTTTTTTTTTATAATCAGTCACTTTCTGCAAGGCTAAAAGCCACTACTAGGCAGCAAGCTAAAAAAAGAGATAAAGATAAATTAAGACTAAGAATGATATTGGGTGACATTACATTTAAACAATCAGAAGGCAGATAGTTCCACAAGCGATAAGTACATGGGAAGAAGCTTGATGAATAAAAGTTTTTGGTGAAATTTAGGGATGTGTACCATTAAAAGTTGAGCAAGCAGCAGATGAAAACGTTGTGGTCCTTGAGAAAGTCTTAAGTAAATATGTTACTTTTTTCAAATCATCAGTACAGTATTCTTGGAAATACTTTCAGAAAAATTGCAATGAAGCTACATTTCTTTAATGGATAAGTGATTGAAGATTCAAACAAAGACCAACTAGGTTGACTATATGTTTCTAAATTCAGTCAAGAATATAGCAGGGGGTCCGGCCCAAAGATGGCAGCAAAATTCAATGCATGGTTAATTGGTAACCTTATAAATATTATACTCTGGGGCGGAAGAAAGTGCTGCACACAGAATAGAGGTTCATTCTTCATGGCAACAGATTTTGCAATGGAATCAATGTAACAACTCCAAGAAAAAATATTTGAGAAAATTAGGTTTAACAATTGAATCGGCACATGGGTCCATTACCATTCATCGCAGATGTAGGTAAAGGTGCCCTAAAGCAATTTATGAAAAAAGCTCTGTTTTTTGAAGCATTAAATGACACCACCAATTCCTCACTTTCTTCAACAACATTCATTGAAGATCATCAAAGATCATCTTCCAAATCAGCTGCCATTTAAACATTGTTAAACATTGATTTTTTCCCTGAGGATGAGTATAAAGTAGTATTGTATGCATAAACTTGCAAAGAACGCTATAAGAACAGAATCTTGAGGGACATCAGAATTTTCAGAGTATCAGTTCGAAGACTGGCCATTGAGGACCACCTTGATATCCCTGCCTAGTAAAAAGGACTTAAAAAATGATATTCAAAAATTACAGTTATCAAGTGCAATTACCTTGAATTCACAGAAAGTATCAAGAGATTAATGCTTTCTGTGACGTTCATAGATGACAGTCAGAGCATCAGCAGTGGACCTAACAAAACAAAAACACTACTTATGTGAATTATGAGAGCCTTGTCAATATTTTCAGAAATGAAGTTGATTACACTGAGCCAATGGGCAGAAGGAAAACGGTTTAAAAAAAAGATAACTTGTTGACTGTGGAAAATGTATGATTCATCAGGTTATTCAAGAGAGATTTTATGAGCTACAGTAAATTGGTTGTCAGATTTGAGCCTTTTGACTTAGCAAAAGCAGTGTAGGTGCCTCAGAGAAGCGAATCGTTACAGATGCAGGGTCACCCTCCAAGAACTACTTGTAACTACAACTGTAACATCAATTAACAACTGTTGATGGAGCAGCTTCTCTAAGCTGCTAGCAAAGAGTTCCGACTTCCTTTCTACCAGTCGGTAGATTTTAGCAATCAAGAAAGTAATTTCTCTGTACCATCAATAGAGAAAACTAGCAAGCATAAAATCGAAGTGAACATCCTATATTCGTCAGACAAATTTAGTATTGGTTTGCCAACTGGTGATATTTTAAAGACACTATCTCTTGGAAGTTTGCAATCAGAGACTGAAGAGCCTCATGCCTCCCCATGATGCAATACTGACCCCGCCAGATGCCAAGCCAGAATTCGTAATTGGGTAAAAATTATTGGTTCCTTAAAATATTTTGGGAAGTTGTTTAAATTATCCACAACTGCTCTATGGATTTTTCTGAAAATTTTTCAGAAAAATTTGACCTTTTATTATTAATTTCACCCCATGAGCTGCCAGATGCCAAATCAGTGTTTATGTCTCAAGTGTAAAAAATATTGCTTCATCAAAAGATTTTTGAAAAAGGAACCATAACTGCTCTATGGATTTTTCTGAAGCCTTTCAAAAATTTGTTTTTTTAAATTAATTTCTCAAGATCGAATCATTGAATCTTTACAAGAAAAAAAGAAAATATCAAAATCAAAGCAAAAATTTTTTTATAAATTTTAGCTATCATGCAGAATTGATATTTAGGAGAACCATTGAGGTTCTACTTTTGCATCTTTTTGGTATGTATTCCTTTTTTAAAACTTTATCGGACCTAAAATGAATTAAGATTACTTTTATATTTATTTTTTTTATTCTGAAAAGTAATATTCATTTATTGAACATTTAGAAAGAGACTTGGAGAGTTTTTTCAGACAAAATATGATTGGGATTTATTGGCTGCTCGTTCTATTTGGGCATTTGGCCCTGATTCCTTTGGTCCAAATATTCTTGTTGATGATACCCTTCCTAGTGAAGTAAGCTTATTTATCCATTGCAGTTATATTTGAAAAAACTTTATTTTCCGTGTTGAAATTTATACTTAGGTTTTGCGTATTATATTTTTGCAATATGTTTTTGGATCGCCGACCAAATCTTTAATCCATTATTCATTTATTTTATAGAATATTAATTTTTTGAAATGTCATCCACATTGATAATTTAATTGTACCCAAGCCCCAAAACAGCCAAATTTGAGGCAAACTCATAATTTTTTCCCAAAAAAAATATCTTCCGAATAAATTTAATTGATTTGTCATATTAAAAATATTGCTGTCAGGGTCTGCATTGTTGGCAAATTTTCCTCTCCACTTTGCTAGCAGACAGCTGTAGATTTTCAAAAAAGAGTTTTTATAGTTTGTGAGGAGTGTCAGTGTATAAAAGAAATATTGGGGGTTTTTTAAATTCTTTTGCTCTTTTTTCTTTAATTTTTTTTCCAAGAAAATACGTGTTTATAGCAAAGGGTCATAACAAAATTTTGAAAAAAGACATGGTAATATTTTTCAATTTTTGTGTGTTAGCAAATTCTGGTGAAATTAGTTTTGATACAATTAAATTTGGTTTAGGTCGATAAAGTATCACTACTTTCTTGTAAAGATTTCATTGTTCAAGGTTTTCAGTGGGGAACAAGGGAAGGTCCTTTATGTGATGAGCGTAAGTAACATATTTTTTATACCATTGGTTTAAATTAATCTGCCATTTTATTTTAATTAGGAATTAATTAAGTTTTGTGAGGAATGGTATTCAAAGACATATTGGACCCTTTGATAGAAAAAGTTTTCTGTTTTGTTTATTTTCTTTTACGTAATATAACGGTTATATCTCATTAGATGGCGTGGTTATTATAACCACGCCATCTAATGAGATACAACCACGTTCATCAGCCAACGTGGGTTTGAAATGTTAACATTTTGATAAACTTGCACCATCACAGTTATTAATTGAAAGAGTTCGTATGGGGTAATTATTGGTAATTATAATATTGACAAATTTATCATGTTTATAGTCTATTGAAACATTATTTTTAGTAGTTTTGCTTTTATTAATTTTAGTTACAAGAAATCCTCTGCAATCTTTTAGTGCCTTCAGAAATCATTAAAGAATTCTAACTTTTAAATTTATAGCATCTTGAAATAATTATGTTCTAGAAGCCACATAAAATAATCTTTGATTTTTTTTTGAGGAACTTTTCAAAACTTTACAGGGCACTGCTTTTAAGAGAATGTTGATTTTAGAAAGAATACTTATCTTAATTCTTGCTTGAGTAATTTTTGGTTAGCAGATAAGTTTACTACAAGAAACCTATTTTAATATTTAGAGTAATTTTCTCAGCTTATTAAAAATCCAGTTTAAAGATGATTAAAAAATAATTTTTATGACATATATATTTTTATTTCCCAAACTTTTGTTATTCACAGCGATTCGGAATACAAAATTTAAAATTCTCGATGCTGTCATTGGTGGTGATGTCATACAACGGTCTGGAGGTCAAATTATTCCTACTTCTAGACGAGTTGCATATTCAGCTTTTTTATTGGTGAGTCATGAAAATTTTGTTATAGTATTATTTTCAGAGTTTCTTCATGTTAACATGCTTTTTTTCCCTTAAACAATTATAAATTTTATTTATAAATCATAGGGACTACACCATCCAAAAGTTTTGAATTGCAGTGAAAAACGTGACAATCAATACTCATTTTATTTTATTATTCTTTTCAATATCTTGTGTACATTCACCATAAGTTTGGTAATATTTTTTTAGGCCATTCCTCGTTTAATGGAGCCATACTACTTTGTAGAAGTCCATGCGCCTGCAGATTGTGTGTCTTCTGTCTATACAGTGTTAGCCAGAAGGCGGTTAGTTAATATTTTTTTCTTTTATCTGCTGAAATTTAATGGATTACATGGGACATTTTGTGGCTAAATCATATTTCCCACTGTCTCTAAAATCTAGAATAACCTAGAAAAATACATATATTTTTCTACATGCTAAAACTTAAATAATTTAACTGATCTGTTTTTTCATTTTTTGTTCAAATTCCTCTTGACCATGATTTTTAATGATTAGTTTGTTGGTACCGGCTATTTAAATTCGCATTGGTCCTTGCGTCAAGCACTTTTTTCCTCTTCTGAAGCTTTGCAAAACGTTGAATATTTTTAAGACATAACTTTTCCAGGTATGATGTCAAAATTTAGTCAATAAATGTATTACATTTTGAACGGTGATAGAAGACAATTAACTAACTGCGAACTTTTTATTTCCATTTGGGGAAGTTTACCCATTATTTCATTAAAACAAACTTTAGTTTATGAATCTTTTTACGAAAACTATGTAGCTTAGAGGCTAAAAAAATATCGTTTTACCCCTTGCAACTTTTTTTTGGTGAAGTTAAAAAGTTTTGGCATAGACAACAAATATTATTCAAATTTTGCATAAAGATAAATCATATAAAATCAATTTGAACAATTTGCGCATTTACGCAACTCTTTTTATTTGTATTATATGTCAGATGTTTTAATATGTATGAAAATCTCAAGGATTGTTATATTGGCTTTAAAATTTTGTGTTTTTGTTTAAAGTGGCTTTAATTGACGGAAGTTTATATTGAATGAGAGTTTCAACTTCATTTTGATTGATTAACAAGACCTGAAAATAATAGGAAATGCTGTTATATCATTAAGTTAACAAATTGATATCCAAAACTTGTTTTCTTTGAAAATATAATTTATTCATTAAAGGTGTGTAAATTAAAAATCTCACCTGTCAAAGTTTTAAAATAAGATTACATTTTAGGAGACTTTTAATTGAGAGAGGGGATTTTTAAAAAATTTAACTCTCGCTGAACTGGGAATGGTTCCAGATATAAAACTTTTTTTGAACTGTGTAATCACCAGTCTGGTATTATTAAAAAATAGTCTGACAGGAGTACTGCAAACCCACTGCTAACGCTCTCGCCCTTTTTTATAATGGCATGTATGTTGGTAAATGATATGTGAGTTGATCTTTTGCTGCAAATTTGCTTGTTACCTTTACGACGCGAATATAAATATGGGGAGTGGCATATATAAGGATGTATATATTTACATTTTATTTATTTTTTTATTAAAGAAAAAAAAGCTGTTTTGCTTTTTTATTGGCGTGTAACGGAGTTGGCACAGTGGTAGGACGTTTGACTACTGAGCAAAGGGTTACGAGTTTGACTCCCTCCTCTGGCGGAAATTTATTTCCACGTTATCTCTGAGTTTCTGAACAAAACTAATGCAACGCTAGCTCAAATTGGTGGGTTGTTTGGTTGAGCAAATTTCGTAGGCGCAAATGGGCGCTCTAACTCCTCCAAGACCTGCCACGTGGACCCTTCTGTAAATATTGTGCCGGCAGATTGCTGGTTCCTCACGTTAAATATAACATTCTCACTCTCTCTCATCAATCTATAATTTATTCTTTAAATAAAATAAACACACTTTTATCTTAACCCTACAGTACAGTAAACGACAAATTATGAAGATTATAAAAACTTATTTATAATCAACAAATAAGAATTTAAAGTGTTAAAGAATTTAAAGTGTTAAAGCTTAAAATTTGGTCTTTCGACCAAAAAAAAATTTTATTTCTTTTTTTTCTTTTTTTTTTTCTTTTTTGTGTATTTCAGGTAAGATTTTTTTTCTATTTCTATAACTTTCAACAGTTCACAGTCTACTTCTTCTACAAATATATTAAAATGAAGCCCTTTCCAATACTGTACGTTTCCTATTTATCATCTTACAAGTTTACATATTAAGTAAAGCATCGCCACCATCATTTTTATTTGCTTTTGTACATCTAACACTTCCCTCTATGGCATATGCCTTTATGCTTACAGAGTGTTTCTAATGATATAACTTTATACTAATTTAAAGCAATTTCACATATTCTAGCTATCCACCTCTTATAATTTAAAATAGTTTCATATTGTTAACTAAATCATTTAAAATCCCTTTGTTGTTGAATCAATTCAATTCCTTATTTTTTTGTGTTATTTTGTATTTTAAAGTGCAATTTAAAGCATCCATCAAGTACTCCTAAAACGAAAGCTTAAGGAAACGACAACTAAAGTCTATAAGGTGAAGTGAAATGGCCTTGGTATGCATTATTATCTTTTGAAAAATTATAATCATTGTTTAGAAAAAGCGTCAAACTATCTCTAGTTTTAATTTTGAAATACCCCGTTTCTGTGTTGTTCATCTGATCTCGTTGTTATTGTGGAGAGATACTTTTCCAGTTTTTAGTTTCCAGGAATTCTTAAACACCACCAGTAACTTAAAAAAAGACCAGGCCTATAAATTTATCTCATCTGTTTTTTTTTTCTTCTATTTAATTAGTGGTCATGTAACACAGGATGCACCAATTCCAGGGTCGCCCCTATATGTCATCAAAGCCTTTGTTCCAGCTATCGATTCCTTTGGTTTTGAAACTGATCTAAGAACACACACACAAGGACAAGCTTTCTGTCTTTCGGTATTTCATCACTGGCAGGTTAGTTGTGTTTAATTTCTCTGGGCCATTTGTTCTAAGGATACAATGAATTTTTGCATTACAGAAAAATAAAAATAAAGATTTTTTAAATATATTTTAGCAAATGATGGGATAAGATTTATCAAATGCATACTATTAGATGGTTTATATCCTATGGAAGGATATAAACATGTGCCATTCCAAGAGGTATGTTCATTTGGAAGGCTGCTAATAATTTTTCAACGTTTTAAGGCTAAGTTTTCTGGATTTATTTTTTAGATTGTTCCTGGAGACCCTCTGGATAAAACTATTGTGATTAAGCCGTTAGAATCTCAGCCTGCTACTCATTTAGCTCGGGAATTTATGGTGAAAACAAGAAGAAGAAAGGTATAACTACTATAAAAAAATAAATAAACTTTCTTTGTGCATATACTGTTTTCAGAGCATTTGGAAAAAAATATAGTATATAGTAACCAACAGCAGAAATTTTTATCCTATTTTAAAATGATAGAAATTGAAAAAATTTTGTGATGGTGAGTTCCATTAGCAATTAAGTTACTAATAAATTTAAATAAGAGATATGTCTGCTCAATATGATTTCTATATTAATTTTTACTTTAATTTCTAATTTAAGTTCTACCATGCCAACTAGATCATCTATTGATCGCTCGAAAATTAAATCCCAGAGCCATATCTACTTTTATATATTATGAAATGAGATTTCCTAAATCTATTGTTTGCTCAGTTAGGTCAAACATATACAACTTGTCATTTCACAGCTATGAAAGAAGTTAAGATACTGAAAAAACCCCTCTATACTATAAAAGTTTACCATTACATGGGGAAAATGACTTAGGTGCATTTTAATAACATAGACCAAGCTGTAGACATTTTTGATAAAGATTGGGAATTTTAATTTATCTCGAGTTAAATGGTGGTGAGCGGTTTGCAAGTTTGTTAATTATTCGCTATCATAACTTCCGTGTATAGAAAAGTTATATAGTACAATGTTTAGATTTTTTTCAAGTAATGTAACATATAAATAAAAAAAACGATGACCTTCCATTTCAACGCAGTATATTAACACACCAAATATGTTTAAAAATAACATAATTGATTTTTGATTTTTCTAAAAAATAATGTAAATGATATTTTTAATAAAGAAATTCAATATCTTTAAATCTTTTTTTACACTATTTTCAAAGACTGTGAAATCAAAAAATTGATTTAAACACCATAATCCTTCATAGACCTAGATATATTTCTCAAACTGTGTGTAAAAGACCGTGATTATAAATAAATAACTTTGTTGGTTATTCCATGTTTGTCGCAAATTTGTATATGTCTATACACAATTAATAAAAAGCAAATATATATCTTTAATAAACCCAATGTATCAAATTTTTTTTGGTTTCATAGATGGAATGGTGTTGATTTACTTTTATCTACAATTTTGGCTTCATTTGTTTTTTGCTCAAGCTCAGCGAAAAGTTGTGCGTGAGACTATTTGAGTAAGCATTATCATCGTTAGGTACATTTTTGGCAGTTTTCTCATAACATTTTTCTCTTATTCTGTTTACATTTCAAATACTAGTTAAATCTTAGTATCGGGGATACTAATTAATATTATATAATTAATATAATATAATCTTTAATTAATATTTGTGAATTAAATGAAAGCCTATAAATTACGGTTAATGGAAAGGTAAATCTATCCACATCTAACACAGTATGGTCTATCTAAAAAATTTTAAACCCCAAGAGATTAAACCTCTTGCTTATTCTTCTATTCGTTTAACGTTTTTCATTAGGAATATTTGTTATTTTCTGGGAGTTTTGAATTGAAAAGTGATTAATTTTTTTTTTTTTTTTTTTTTTTTATGCAACATATATAAAGAATTTGAGAAAAGGACGAGGACATTCACTATCTAATTTCTGCCTTTTTATGCGTTTGAAATTAGATGGCAGCTTCACCGTGAAAAAGTGCTGATCACCAGGATACAAACCATCAACCTCTTATCTCACAGCGGGAAACGCTAAAACTCCAGCATAGTATTATTTGAATTAATATTAAATTTATCGGTAACTGACAACATTGCCACATTTTAAAAATTTTAAGGCCTAGAAGTGCGTAGATGCAAATTGGACTTTTCAGTGTACTGATGATAACAAAAACTATTTTGCTGGATGAACTATTGAAAACTGAATGAAAAAACGTTCGATACTCATTTAAATTTGATGAAAGGAAGATGCAACAAGAGAAAAAACGATATGTTGGCTATTGTCAATGTATTAAGATTTGCATTGTATTAAGCACTTTGTTGGTTGAGCCTTGTCCTGCCGAAAAGTTGCTTGTGCATTTTTTGATGTTTATCAGAAAAGCAAATCTTGATTTTTATGCTGCACATGGAAAAGGATGGCAAAAACGTAAATCTCAAATCTATAACCATCTTTTGAACTGTTGAATACTTCGCTTTTGTCATTCGGGAGATGCCCACTTCACATTACCCATGACAGATTTAGATCTGGCATCTCAAAATTATATTTTAAACTCATTTCATTTGGCAATGATATTAACTTTCATGTGTCCAATGAGGAGATGACATTATTATTGGGCTCGTAACTGATATTGTTTCTGAGTTTTTCCCCAAGAACTCATCAACACAATGGTTTGACACTGAAAAAGTGTCTGATTGTTGGACCAATTTGAAAACCTTCAAAAGAACTGTTAAAGAAATGAATTGGTACTGGAGAATTATTTAAACCTTAAACAATAAGCTGATAAGTTTCATTCATTGCTCTTATTGCTAATGATTTTCAACGTTTCCTTACGGTGTTCCAACCTTTGAAACCAAAGACACATGCTCCTCATTCAGAAATGGAATCTCATGAGTAAATTTTAAAGTCTAAAATGCTAGTAAATGAAGAAAGTTTCAAATTCAATCAATGATCTTTTTAACTTAACTTATTTGGAGAATTGCAAATCGATATAAATTGGTGTTGGTTCAAAAATATTAGTTTAAGATTGCGGTTGCAGAATTTGGTATTATGCTCGTCAGAAGTGGAATATAATTCTTTTATTGATAAAAGAAGAAAAACCGAAGTGTTAATTTTTTGGGCTTGGGATCCACTTCCCTAATTTAGGGATATAGGGCTGAAATCACTTGTATATCTCGCATGACCAAATTTGTGCAAAAGAAACTCTTTGCTTCAATCTTATTGATCAGTAACAGAATCTGGACAAAAAATACAAAAATTCCACAAATTTCACTAGAAAAATGCGTTATTTCCATAATTTTATATTAAAAGTAAAAGATATGATATCTAGCATTTAGTGGTTTTTCATATTTGTGAAAATTTTGAAAATAATTTTAAATAAATTTTTAAAACCGGTCAAGCCTAATTAGGCTCATGTTTGTCATTCCTCCATTCAATGGTTAATGGTTCGATCATGGATATTTTATATCTTTCATGTGGTGCTACGGTTTCTAAGATTACCCAACTTTTAAAGATCATATTTTTCTTTTGACAAAAGATCTTTACCTGTTTTCTTTTGTATTGTATCAAGATTATTATTCCTAAATCAACTTAATTTGGCTTAAAGAGTTATCAATTCTTAATTTCTTTTCTACCCTCAGGCACACTATGTGGAGCATTAATATTGTAAATTGGATGCTAATGAGCTGAGAAGCTTCATCTCTTTTAGCAACAAAGAAACTTAAACTTAGGCTTTTACACGTAGCCTTTATAAAAGATATTCGCTCACAAATTTTGAAAAAAATTTTCATCTGTGTTTAAAAATTTCCAATACCTCAACCTAGAGAGATGAAGTAGGGGTTCTTACTGCTATTTCAAATCTTGCCTTGGGGCTATGTGCACTACTTCAAGGAGTCTTAAACGTTGTGTTTCCAAAATTCCAGAGGAAAGGGATTAATTATTTTACTCTCGACACTTTTTAACTTAATTAAAAAAGAAAATTGTCACCAAATCGGGTTTTGTCAAATCTATCGCTATTCAAAATCGTTGCATTTCTCAATGGCGCACCTGAAAATGGATTCTCAAATAATTCATCATTTATTATTAGTTTATAATTGGAGTTCATGGGTACTCGATAGAGGCAGATACAATCGAAGCAAAAAAGATTGTCAAGGATGCAATTTTAAACTTTGGGTCACTATTTAATGTTCCTAGCACTAAAGGCTTTTTGGGATGTATTAAGCTCGCAAAACAGAGTTACAATGTTGATTTTGCTAAAAAAAAAAAAATAAGCTAGAGATCGCAGCAGGAGCTTCATGAGTTTCAATCAAACCTTCATTAAATCACTAATAGCGTATCTGTAGCCATTTAAATTGCAAAAGAAGGAAATTATGAAATGAGGCATTACGTTTTTTAGAAAAAAAAAACACATAAAGAACTACAAAGAGACTTGGATATATTTTTGAGTTGTTTTTTTTCTTTTGTTCAGAGCCATCAATTTTATTAATTCGTAAACTTTCAATTTTATTAAAGCTAAATATTACTATTAAATTAAAAAAAAAAAAAAAGATCTGACAATTTTGCTTCGATTACCAGATTATAACTAAATTATGATGGAAAATTTTGTTTTTTCTCTTAAGAAATACGATATCTCAGAAATTACTTAAGCAATGATCTTGAAATTTTAACTGTATATAATTAACATTTCTTGAAAGATTTTTTCATAGAACTATTTATTTATTTTTTTGTCGCTCTTGTTCAAAAGTTATGTGAAAAATGGTAAACCTTCATTCTTTTCGGGTTAATTTTAAGTTTTTTTACCTTGATTATTCCTGAGACAAACTTTTAATCTCAAAAAGCCTATGATAAAACAGTTCTACATATACCATAAACGTACTCTGTAAATTTCATCCTATTAACTTTTGTCAAAACAGAGATATCATATTTTTCATTGACGTACATTATGCAAAAACATAAAACAGAGAAAGTCACATTTAAAGTTTCAACTGTAATAATAACATATAAACTATCTGTTAAAAAGCCTCTAGCAACAGCAGTCAACTTTTTCTGTTTCTTTCTCCTTATCTAAGTATCCTTTTTTATGGTTCTAAGCCTCCAGCAACAGCATGAATAACCCGAATTGACAAAAAACTGTTTGCAATCCATTTGCTCCATCATTAAAATGTATAACAGTAGAATTAATTCCTGTTTTGAATGTTGATCGACTGAAAATGCATTTTTGGGACATCGAGTCCAAGTAATAGAATTGAATGTTTTATTTGTGTTTTGTGTCTGACCGTGTAGACACTTTTCAAGTAATTCATCGGCAGATAAATCGTTTGAATATAACCCTTATAATTTTGTGATTGAACATTAGGTGGAAATTTTGTCTACGTATTTATTTGTTCCATTAAATTTGTCGAGTTGCCAATTACACAACGACTTAGGATCTCTCGGACACATAGCATGTCGTTTTCTGGATCAGAAAATCCAGTACAGTGCCAAAGTATTGCACCAACTGCTTTCTTCTTGGCATACAAGTTGCCGGTATTATTTCTAATTGCCATGCCAGAATAGTTTTGCATGGAATTAATAATACTAAGTTTTCCTTTACCAGAATTACGCAAACGTGTTCCCAGTCTTCTCTGCACACGTCCTACACATTCCAGTTGGACATATTGCTAATAAGGATCATGTGTAAGAACTTTAAAAGAAGACGTGTCCATCCCCTAAATATTCTGAGTAAATTAAATTATTATTTTAAACGGAACAGTTAAACATTTGTATAGCACCAGCCGCTTCCATTCCACCTGACCATTTCTTATGGTTCATATGACAGATATAATCAGCTTGCCATCTGTCATAGGAACGAGATCCTTTGCGTTTACTCCACATTTTAAATCTTTTAGTGTTTAGAAAATGCTTGTACATCAACAACTTTGTCTTCGACAATAGTTTTTACGACATGCCTTGTCATATGCATCACATTTTACTCCATTAATTAAGTTTTCAAAAAGATACACTTGCAATGTTGTTCATGGATTGCGTAAATGTTTGCATTGCATGATATCCTCAACCAATTTTACGAAACGCGACAACTGCTCTAACATTTGATTCATATGTTTGTCGTCCTTGGACTTTCTTAAACACTCCTTTGAAGGATATAGATGTCCTTCTCAATCACATTCCATGCATGTAAACTCTAACTGATAGGCTAGTCCTATTTGCCGGTTAACATGGGAGTGATAAATTTTTTTTAAATGGAAAAATTAAATAAAATAAGGTTACTGTATTATCTACGAGATTACCCTCTTTATTAGAGAGCTTCTTAGAACTTGAACATTCTAACTCATTCACGTCATTGTCATCCGTATTTGATACCTTTTTTATGTTGTGTCTATTTTTAGGAGGAATTTGTTTCTTTTATTTTTATTACTTTTGTTGACCATGTCTTTGAACAAGAATATTAAGAACACTAATAAATTGTGTGGAAACTACAACAACATCTCCAAGGAGTTTATAAATAACCAATGAATTCGGGAAGATAATAAAATCATAAATGTGACAGCAAAATTTACTAACGACTAAACACTGTCCACAAGGTAACTACTACATATAGCAGAAAATCGTGTGGTTTGAGAGTATAACTAAATTATCTTTAGAACAAACAAAGTTTTTAGAAATCTATTAAACGCCAAGAAGGGTGGGAAATATATAAACATTTATCAAACATTGGGTCAACTTCAATGTTTGGTAAAAAAAAATGCATAAGTCCAGTAAACAATAATTTATGTTAGTTTTTAGTACAAATTAATAGTTAATGCATACACCATCTGAAAGAGGAGGAAATCCTGCATCAGAAACACCCAGAAAAAAGAATAGGTTTTTTGAAAAAAATAAATATAGATATTTTTTTTTTTTTTTATTTTTTTGACTGTTATTCTTATGACTTTGAAAATGTTCTTTTTTCCTATAAATTTAATCTGGTTTTAAATTAGGGCTAAAATAACTATTAATGGCACTCCCAGCAAAAAGTTCTCTGTAAATAGTAAAAAATTTTCCTACATTTATAACTACATTTTGTTCATTCGATGTCTAATGTGTTTCAATATAATCTAGATTCTCTGGCTGAATATTTCTTGAAAATCTGGCTGATATCAAAATATTGTTAAACCTTTTTAAGAATCCTTATCTATTCTTCATACACCTTATACCCTCATTACAAGGCCTCCCTGATTTTAAACAAGTGATTTCTTTATCTTCATCCCCATTTTCGTCAAATTTACAGTGCATTATATACTAAGCTGCACGAATTACAAATTACACAAAATGTAATCTGTCTCATTCTCTTATAAATGAAACTTAATGGCAAGGCCATTCGCTGGAAAGATTTTTGAACTCTATTTTGGAAGCATATTTCATGGCCATCATGATCAAAGAAATATTTTCACGTCACTTCGACAAGTGCTTAAAGAAAAGGCAAATGACCGGATAAAAGGCGTTTTTCAAATAAGCGCCCACCTAAACGATAAATTATTCTATTATGCACACACCCTTTGTAGGTCCGCTCTTAACAAAATAAGAGTGCCTAAAATAATATGGGTCCTTATTGAACTTTGAGAGATTAACCTGGGTTCTTATTCAAAAGGGACTGTTAATGAGATAAATTACGATAGAAATAATATGTTAGTTTGTATTTTACTTCAGAAGATTGATCATATTAAATAATCAAGTCATTCGATAATATTGATAAAAGATTTCTATAATATAAGAAAAACTTTAAGCTATGAAATTATATCTTTTATGTTGATGCAATTTTTTGCAATTTAATTGCTTTACTCGGAGAAACTTTCGCTAAAAAATTAAAAAACGGTGATTCGCGAAATTTTATCTGGCGAAATTTTCTTAAAACTCCGACTCGCGAAAGTTTATCCACTTAAAATTTTTAAGCCTTTTGCTTGTAAAAAATCGTATTAACTAACATACTTGACTTCCTTTTAAAACCACTCGTTAAGTCGAACTATTTTTTCTGGTCACTTAGGGGTTCAAGTTACCAGGAGAAGTGTGTTTAATTCTTAACCGATCAGAACATTAGCGAATTTATTATTTGAGAGATAACGTTATAACTACCTGCCATATTTCAGTATATCTCCCCAGAAGTAGAGTTTGAAACATCTTTCTGATTTTCGTTACGTACTCGAAAAGAATATCTAAATACTGGTACTCAGAATCTTTGTAGCAAATTTTGGTTTTTTTCCTTTTACCATTTCTTGAATGGTATTTCAGAATAATTCTGAAATCTATATCAGAAGTTATTAAATTTTAAAACTCCTATTAAAGTCATTAATTTCTATCTTCTCCAAACTTTTTAAAATATTTTTCTACAAATTTTACTTGAAGTCAAGACGGTTTTTGGCCTTTGAAAGAAAGTTTTTTTTTCTCGCTTTTCTTTTCTCGCTTTTCTTTTCTTTTAATTGTGGTTTTGTTTTATTGGGTGGGAGGGGGGTGTGGGGGGGGTGGGGGAGTGGCTCTGTACGTTTTTAA
>JAUZNK010032234.1:0-18619 GCA_035046665.1 Euphysa ruthae
TATATATATACATATAAACCTGGGCCAAAAACAATTTTAAAATGGTCAACACTAATTTATTAATTTAACTAATTTATTAAAAATAACATATAATCCAAAATTTCAGCGTATTCAGATCATATTTTAGATCATAAAGAAATTTCGACGAGTGGTCGCTGAATTCAAGACTCCACATATGGTTATATAAACTTCATCACAATTTAAAAAAAAAACTAATAAAAGAATGAACTAATGAACTGTTATGAAGAAAAAACGCTATAAATAACACGAATGGAAAAAACATATATGGGTGAAAAATAAAATCAAACAAAACAGTTAGATATGTCTGACAATCTTTTCAAGATCATAGATCAAACTATCCGAATTAAAAAATTTCCAAAATAACAAAAATCAAGAATAATATCTTAATTTATTTTAAACTTTGGCAAAATCTAACATCAAAAACAACATCAGCAAAACTGAACATAATTTCACAACAGAAATATTGCAAGTGTTAATTTCAGACTAAATCTGAAATATTTGGTACCTACCAAGATTTTTTCTTTGGCTATTAAACACTTGATAAAACCAATTCTCTTCCATTCATTATTATTTACTTCTTGGATTAACAGATCAACTTCAGCTCACAACTTTGCACCACCTTATTTGATGCTTTAGGTTCATTCATTCTTATCACTGATCTAAAAATCTTCATCATCGTCATCATCATCTGGTATGATAGCCAAACAGTTTTATCATGATAATACTGTAAAGCAATACTTTAAAGAGGCTAAGTTTTGGAAAGTTCTTCTTCTCCACATCTAAAGTCAAACAGTTTATTCTTCTTGATTTTCTCTTTTTTTTCTTTGTTTGACTTGCAAACAACATAAACAAATTACATAACTAATTTTCCAACTTTCTCTTTTTAAAAGTCGTCTAAAGAACTGCGCATAAATCCTAACATACATGCTAGCATTTTACAATGAAAGATTTGTTTCACAGAAATATAAACAGTTTGGTTGCAAAGCAACTGATACGATATAAAAATCTCACCACGTGCATCACAATTGAATTATAAAAACATTTTTTATTTTGTTTCCATGACAGCAAAGATAGAAAGGCGGTTAAAGTTATACAATGAAAGAACATCAAGTTGATCTCATTCTCATCATTATTCATTGTTTGGAAAGTCTAATACCTTCACTTCTACACTGTTATGCACACACCAAATATCCAGAATAGTACAACAGAAATTTTTCTTTAAAACATTAAACTTTTTCCAATTAGAAATAAACTTTGATTTGACCATAACTAGCTACATAATCTTTGATCCATAGTCGTTTTGCAAAACACGGACATTAGGGTAAAATGGAAATTGGGCACACAAAAAAAAAAAAAAAAAAAACATGTTTAAAATTTAAAAAACATGAAACATGGCTTACTATGTATGAAATATTAACTAGCTATGGTCTTAACAAATGCTAATTTAAATATCTGAAGATATCCATATGCAATTAATACTTTAGAGTCCAAATTTTACTGCAGTGTAACCATTATCCCACCTTAAAAAGTCTTGCTATCACAAGCTAATCTGAGTAAAAAAATTTTTTTGGAATGATCAAAATCCATGAAAAAATTGGATATTTGAAAGTAAATAGTGTGACAACTACCAAACCTAAGACATAGAACAATTCTCTTTATGCAGACCATGGACATTGCATGACTTTCCTGTATGTATTTATACTCTTTCTTTTCTAACAAAACATAGTTTACACAATTTTTAAAATATTCAAAATGATAATCATTAGTAAAAAAAATTTTTCATATTTTTCTATCATCCTTTATAGATATTAAATTAATTCTTGACACAAAAAAAAAAGTATAAATTGTTAGTTTTCGTATTAATGACAAATCTCTTTGATATGTCAACAACCAATATTAAAATTCAATGTATAAAACTATAAATTTAATTAGTAATTATATTATAATTATAAGTTTATCATGATTATTTTTAGAAGTCAAAAGAAAATTTAAGGAAAAAAAATTTTAGTTAGCGCTGATTTTATTTTCATACACGTTTTATTCTAATACACATTACTATAAATTGTCAGTTTTAACACTAAGAGCAATAGGTAGCTTTCTGGTAATGAAGATAATGTATAAAAAACTGAATATATAATTAATTAAAACACAGTTGGTAATAACACCTTATTGACCCCTCAAAATTTTTAAAGATATTAACATTTCTATTCTGCCTCTAGTAATACAGCAAAAATTTAAAGAATTTCAGTCCCTCATAATATTCCATGACATCATACAAAACTTCAAAAAAAAAAAAATTTCAGGGCAGGGGTTAATTTAAAAGACCCTCGTCGACCACTATGCACGAGTTCCAAAAACATCTTAGATCACTAATTACTTCGAAATTACTTACAATGCCATGAACCATTATATTAAAATATAATAACTATATTAATAATTAACACTTAATAAAAATTTTTATTTTGATATAATAAAATAGACATGGATAAAAGCTTGTTATGAGGGTGTTGAGAAATTGAGCCACCATGTATTTGTTCTTTTCATCATACAGGATAATCAAGCAATGTTTATAAACCCTAAACAAACTGGAATAGTCTATGATGTAGGCTAGTCACATTAAAAATAATTTCACCAATTGTTTTTGTTTTCTTTGTTTTACCAATAAATGAGTAACTGTTTAATGAAGAGGTAAGCTAAGGGAGAGCTATAATTACACTACAATATGCTGTTAAATTATTACTGATAATTCAAATAGACAATTCTATCAAGACAAATATATCAGTTTTAGTTTTCATCAGTTATTTTAAATCAGATTTATATGATTAAATATATAAATTTTAATGACTGTATTTACCCTTTCAATTTCATGAAAAATATTAACAAAAACTCAAACAATATATTTTTCTCAACAGCACTGACTTTTCCATATCAAAATCATAAAAGACTTTTCTGCATCTTGCTCCATTTCAATAGCTAATTAACAATGGTCACAACTACATGAAATTTAAATCACGGCCTCGAGCAGTTTCCTTGCAATTAAATATCTGCACAAAGTTCATGAACAAAAAAGCTAATAATCACTGCTTCGTTACCAAACTCCGCATGACTATGAATTAAACTTCAAGTAGATGTTACACTCATCACTAGATACGCTTTTACAAAAAAAATACTTGCAGTTAGTTTCATTGTTTCTCAAAAACAACATTTTAATTTCAAAATACGAACAAAACTTGCTTTCATCTAATGACGTATATAAAAAGAAAACTGCAAAATCTAAGAAATTTCTTTTGTAAAAGCAATTTGGTTTATGTTAAATAAACTCTGTCTTAAAACTGTATTCAAATGATCTTCTTTCTAACTTTACTTTTCTTCCATTTTCAAAGTAATTATCAAATTGTGTAAATTTTTTATTCTTTTTTTTTATTTATTTCAAGTATGCCCAAGGTCTTCATATCTTATCTTTATTAACAGGAACTGCGTTTTCTTTGAATTTTCTTATCTTCACTTCACAAATAAATTTTACTTCAGCTTTAAAAATTTCACTTCTCTTCATTTCTTCTTATATAGATTCTTGACATCAAAACATTCTTTATCTTCTCATTTTCTCAGTTTTTTTCATTATCTTGAACTTTATTGGAGAACCATCATGATTTTTTCTGTTTTGGTTGTCAAGTTTGAATGCCTTCCACAATAGTCAGAAAGTATAACCTTATAACAATACAAACCCCTAAAACATACAACAAAGCTTAAATAAACTGTCATACAACATAAAACAAATTAATCCTCATCTAAAACTATTCTTTGGCTTTTAAAAAAAGAAATATAGTAACTCTTGAGTTTGTTATAGTAACTCTTGAGTATAAGATAACACTTTGAAATGAAGTGCGAAAGTAGGTGTCATAATTTTAAGCAATGTATAGCTACAAAGTTGTCAGCAAACCGAGTCAGCCTAATGATTTTATAAAAATTTGTTAAATTGATACAGGAGAGTCAGAAAAAGTCAGAATAAACAACACTGTCAAAAACAAGGATTGAAACACTTTTGGTTAATAATGTATGGCAAATATTTCAACAAAATCATAATGTGCATGGTAGTAATTCTAAATTGACGCACCATTTCAAGAGCTGTCTTTAAATCTTAAACCCAGCAAATAATAATGATGATTATGGTGCTATATTTAAAAAAAGTTCAAACTGGTAAAAATTAGCCACCAGATGACACATGTCACATTTGGAGCAAATTGCACGCAATGTGTCCCTGCAACTCCTTAAATAAGTAAATAATTCAACAACCCCAATCGGGAAAAAAAAAAAAAAAAAAAAAAAAAAAATGAAAACTCAGATTATTCTATACCATCAGAATGAGATTAAACTCATTGACAAAATGTCATATTTAATATGGGTGATTGGCTAACAAACTTCATAGTGAATTTAGATTTCCTGTTTGATGCACCAGATAACCATGAGTGAATATCATTTTAAAAAATTCAATATTTGTATGTAAAATCCTGTTGATATTTTACAATCTCACAAAAACACGCTATAATAGGATAATCGCAAGAACTCCAGTTTTCTCACACAATTTTTTCAAACTTGTGATTATAGTTGGAATATACTTGGTATTTTGAAACTTAATTAACAGCAAATTTTGATTAAATTTCCCAGTTTACCATTTTAATAAAATAAACCATCTTTTACTGAATAAAATATTTACCCACTTTTAAAATTTAAGAGTATTTACCATTTTGGTAAAGCATTTACCATTTTGGAAACCATACCAAAATCTGGTGTATTCTGGTGTTCTTTGTCGTCTAACGAAAACCCACATTCTAATAAATTTTTGTAATTTTGCAAATTTTCTGATATCAATATTTTTACTCATCTAAAATCAGCAATTTTAGCTGTAAAACAATTTCTTAACCTGATCATGTGAAAATACGAATGCGTTGTAAAGCAATTTATTTCATGTCATTGTTTTAAATTCTTGTCTTCTTTATATCATTTGAATCTAAACAGTATTAACTTCTTCTTTTCTTCCAATTTTCTCTTGAAATATAAATATACCTAAAAAAATTTTTTAAGGATAACAGAATAGGTAACAAGAGTTGGGTGGTTTTTATTCTACCTTAAAAGCTATTTTTTTTCTGTAACTAGAGCAATAACAAAACAAACAACAATACACCCTGATATAAAAGTATACCCCGAAAAATGCCTCTTTACTCTTGCTCTATTTTCCAGAAAACTTTGAGTAATTATGGAAATTACAATGCCTGCATTAGCATTTAAAAATCTTATTAAGTAATTCATTGCTAATATATGAACAACTGAATCCATTATAAAAACTCTTGAGAGAAATTGTCTCGATTGTTATATAACGGAAAATTGCAGTATATAAATATCAGTTGATATTTTATAAATTATTTTTTAAGACAATAGCGAAATACTAAAAAATTTTAAATCAGATTAAAATATATTGCTGGCAAAGCTCCCTAAGTAAAATCACCAAGCGTATCCATAAAAAGGTTAAACGCTATTGTAAAAGAAGTTTAATAATACAAACTTATACAAACTTATTAATGAATTATCAAAATAAGTCGTTCCTATGTGAAATAATATCAGTAAGAAAACGGTCACTATACACCAAATGGGTATACATCGTTCACTTTCATATAAACCACATAAAATAAGTATTTTTGGCAAAGACCTCCAAAAAAAAGATCTGCTGTAAAAAAAGAAGGATACATCATATTATATTTGACCAGAAAACAAGAATAAAGCAGAAGTTTCAATATTTAACTAACTTTGCTAGCTAGGTGGTAGTAATACGTCAAATTTTTTCTAGCTTTTGATCCAGAATTCACCTCATCATATTATACAAAAATTTAAAAACCAATCTTAACAGAATCTGAAAAAATACTTTAATAAAAAATCTGGACAAAATTTTGTGTAAAATTTCAAGAAAAAGTAATAGCTGTTAAAGATGGACAAGGATTTGAACTTATAGAACCCCTATAAAAAATGATTAATTTAGTCATTGGTTAATGATTAGCTTACAAAGTATGACTTGATGAAAGATTTACCAAGAAATATTACGGTTGACCAAAAATCATCAATCAAATATCATCTAAAAAGCAAGTTAACCTGCTTGAAAGTGCTAGAAATAATTATGTTTATAAAAAAAAACTTTTAAACAGGTATAATATTATGTCAGCAAATATTTGTGGTGAAAACATAGCATATTTAGGCATATTTATGGCTGGTTATGTTAATAACATTAAATTTATTAAAATATGCTGACTTGAAGACTATTCCAACAGTTTTCTTTGTACCTTCATGTTAAAACACGGGAAGAAAACCTTTTAAAGGTGAATTCAAATTTGCATAGGCGTCCTAAAAAATACAACGACAGCTTCGATGGATCCCTAATCTTACAAAAAATCTGTATGAATATGCAATATTCACAGGAGCCAATATTTTCAAGACTAAATTTTGAGACAGTACATGTCACAATGCAAGACGAGTTAAAGCATGCCTCATCTAACCTTATCAAACACCTAAAAAACTATCATTAATTTGCAAGTAAGCTCTGCCATCTAGGACGCATATGAAATGCATAAGATTGATATTCATTTACGTGCAGCTTATTTTAGCATAGATTGTCACTAAAATAAATAAATTCTTTACATTTTCTTGAATAAAACATACCGTCATGTTAAACCTCTGCTGTATATAGATGTACCCACGTTGCTCGGACAATGCTATAGATAAAAAACAAATTCTTTAAACTGACCTATGATTTGGGTGTAATAAATATAGATATCATTTCTAGTCTCTAAAAACAATTTTTGAGCACATTCAAGATAATTAATTACATCTGGAGGTTTATTTAACTTCCAATTTAAATAAATTTATTGAATTGAATTGAATTATAACCAAAACATAACTTAACTTCTGCCATATCTGTGAATTAATTATAATCATTAAAAATTAATTGAATTGGATAAAGAAAATGAGATTTGGTCAAAATTCTCCTTTGAGTGACTGCGCAAATCAAATATTTTTAAATATTTCTGATCCGTTATGTTTTTAAATATTTTAGTCAGTTTATAATAAACACTAGTTGATAAAATATGATACAGCTTTAAAATTCAAAATAATTGAATGCTCATGTATATTTTTTTATTTTTCAAGAATCAATCGACATTAAAAACAATAAAACAAAGAAATTATTTTTTTAATAGACTGTTTCCCAATAAAAATTAGAGGCAACTGATTTTACCTGTATTCCAGAAAAAGTTCTGGCCACCAGTCAAATTATTTTAGCCTTATTAATTGAATAGATCACAGCCATTTCAAGTTAGATTTGCCGAAACGGTTTTTTAAATACAATCTAAATTTATGCATGCTCATCAAAATTACACTTATGAGGGCGTTTTATATTATTTTTTCAAATTTACAAACATCGAATTCAAAACGTTCTGAGTCATTTTGCAGTAATTTGAAATAAACCGATTTTATCAAAACTGTGAATAATTATCTATATTATAATATAAAAAATTTGTTTATTTATCTGCTCATTTATTTATGTTTATTTCTCTCTGTATTTTCATTGGTTGGTTCATTTTTGATTGATGTTTTTAAACAATGGTAAATCTGCAATAAAAATATAATAAGATGGCTCAGTTGGCAAGGCGTAACTATGGACCAAATGTTATAAGTTTGACTCCCACATCTGACGAAAATTTATTTTTCATGTTATCTTTGAGTTTTTGATCAAAACTTATAAAATCAGGAAATGTTTGCTATATATTAAAATCCAGTGTATTATATAAGGGCACAGGAAAACTTTCTTTTATACAAGACTATTTATTGTAAATTGTCGGAGTAGTTTTGGTAGGCAAGCCCGAAAGGCAAAGCTAGATTCAATGAGCGAAGCATAACTCTTTCCCGGCATGCGGTGCCAGTTTACTGACTAGTATAAATATATTTTTGCAAAACTCTTTTAAAATAAGCAAATCGGTTTTGTGAATAAATTAGATCAAGACATGCATTAAAGCGTTACAATAATAAGAAAAAAAAAATTATAAAATTTAAGAATGCTGAGGTCTCCCAAAATAGTAATTAAGCCTTGAGACATGCCATTTTTTTTGAAAATGAAGATAACTTATTTTAATTTTTCTTAGTGAGTTAGCCAGGAATTTTGTGAAAACAGCATTCAAGCAAAAAAAAAAAAATCATTTATACGCAAATCAATTTTTGGGGTTACCATACCCCAGATGTCCCAAAATTTTGGTACTCAACAAAGGGCCAGTATCTTAGTAAACACCCCAAGAGGTGTGAAATGGCTGGTTAACAAAATATTGATGGGTGCAGAATAAAAGGTAGTAAAAAATTCAATTTATAATTTTGGAAATAAATTAAGCGGTGTCTCAAGGAGATAAGAAAAATTCAATGAAGAAACAAGATACAAAGCACCGTGAAATTAAGAATACTCTTCATAACCCTGTGTAAATTTATAATCCTGCCTATCACCCTGGTTTTAAAGAAATTTGTGACTTTCTACCTCCATAATGGTTTGTCACAAAAAAAAGTAACACAATTAATAACATGCATGTGATATTCTTATTAAGAATATTACATCGTCTCGTTAATAAATACATTATTATTTGCGTACTATTTTGAGAAATTCTATTGTTATCTTAGTATACCATATAAATGTTCAAAATGTTCCACACCAGTTTATCTTTTAAAAAAAAATACGATTAAAAATTTAAAATGACACTTTATCAGGTTGCCTAAAATTGTTCATGTGGAAAGTATTTTGCCACAGTTCTAAAAATACTACTTTAGAATGCACACTTTTGAATCAACCAGAATTCAGAAATCCAACAAGTTCCATTATCATTTCCAAAATTATTACCGACTTACGATGAAACTAATTTTTGATCTATAGAAATACCCTTATTTATACATTTTGAACTGCACTGACATAATCACCTTATGACTATTGGATTCTAAAACAAGCAAACTGAAAGGTAATGTCTATTATTAAAAAAAAAAGAAAAAACTGATTTAGTCTTTACAATTCAAAATAAAATTAAAAATTGCAATTAAGCAACTTATTATGGTTCCAAAGACTCTAAGAAGTTAAAAAACAAGTTAGGAAAGTAATTCCAACTAAGATTTACATTTGATTGTGAGGTTACATTTAGACCAACAAATTAAAATCATTTTCTAAATTGGGTTTTAGCAAAAACTTGTAGTTTAACTTTGATTCGTTGTCCAAAATATCAAACTTCTTGGAAATGTGAAAACATGCAATTTATATTTTTTTTTTCTTTTGATGTTATCAAAATCTAAAAATTAAAAATTGATTTTCTAGTTTGTGATCTCACCAAATAGCATTCCTGTTACTCAGTTGCTAGTTAGATGAATGACCAATAGACATAAACAAACACACTACGTGATAAAAAAATCAGCTGAAAGCCAGGATGATTAGTTTTTAAAGTTAAAAACCTCCCTATTAGGAGGAGAAACTTCAGGTACTTGATCTGCAGCAGTGACTAACAGATTATGAATTAAAAACATATTATAGTTGTCCTACTAACACAAAACCTAACATACACAGTAATAAAATGATGATAATGGTATTTTTCTAATAATGAAAAAACTTGTTGTATACATGTATGCAAATAATAGTGATTTTAACTCTTTCGAGACCACGATATTTTTACAAAAAAATTAAACTGGTTTGACATTATTTAATATTTGACCCCTTTTTGAAAAGCTTATTAATTATAGTCAAGGTGGGTTAAAAAACGCATCGGCAATTTATCTGCCAAAAAAATGCACTTATATTTCAAAAACACAAGCTTCTACAGCCTTTATTTTGTTTATTACGTCCACTTCCAGTCTATCATGTTCGTTTCAAATGATATTTTCCGTCCTGGACCATAATGGTTTGTTTACATATTTCATGGAATTGAATGCACATTTTTATACGAGTGCGAAGTTTTGGATGAACTGGAATTATTTGATAATTTTGAGCTACGGCTCAAATAAATTTTTCTAAAAATGAAATTTTTATATAGTGTAATAATTTCTTCCATGTCATCCAAATACTTTTTGTTTATTTATAACGTGTTTTTCTTATACTTCGGAAAATGAAGCGCAATTATGATCACCGATTTTTTTAACAATCTGGTAAAATTGCACAGTAACTTTGTTTTTATTTTTAACACTTATTCTGTAATTGTTACTATGTTTACATTAGGTGTTCTATTTTGATTGATGATTAATCACTATTAACTACTATATTATCATGAAAGCAATTATGACTAGAAGTGTTCTATTAATGTTCTATGTAAATACATGAGTTTTAAAAATGACAAATTGCATCTACTCATCTGTTAAGTAAATAAAATTTCAGTCGAGAACAAGTCCGAGATGGGCACGCTTTCACTTTGAAGGCGACTTTCGACTGGTAAACGACTTAATTAATGGACTGAAGAGCAATTTCATTGCAGTCCCGCATATTTTTTGTACCGGTTTGGTTGCTTTGTAAGTTTCAAAACATTGGGACAAAAATTGGCCGACAATGGAAATTTGGAAATGGAAATTTTTTTGCTAACACTATTAATAATCACCTTGGCAATTGCCAGTTGTCGAGATGAATTGTGAGGACTGAAATAGCTTGGTATATCTATCAGTAATATTTATATAACTAACAGGCTAAGTATTGAACAGATATTCCACCACAGTCCGATTCGGAATCCATCGTTCCTGAGGGAGCGATTTTCAGTAACGTGGTCTCGAAAGAGTTAAAAGCATCTATCCTGTATCTTAACCAAACTTTAACATATTTAATATGCTTTCACATTTGCATCTCCAATGTGAGTACAAAACAACTCCTAATAAGGACATTTATTTAAATTATTTTCTTTTTGATAAAAATTCAACCTGTTGTCATATCTAAGAATATATTTTCAACTTGTTGCTAAAAATATATATTGAGTAAAAAGCGCGCAGATGATCCTGCGATGTAAACAAGGAACTGCAAATTGTTTGTTGAATCTGACTTTACTTTTGAGCTTTGGTTACAGCATCTTCTCTGATATGAAAGGATGAGTAAGACATTGTGTGACAGAAATTCGTTTAGCAGGATCGAGATTTAGCATTCTGTCAAGCAGATCCCTCAGTTGACCAACTTTTCGTTTCATTTCCTCATTTAGCTTTTGTTTTCCTATCAACATCTCCATCAGATCTTTTGTTGGTGATGTGTAATTTATGAAGGTAACTTTGTCCTATTTCAAACACATAAATTTCATTTATTTATAGCGCTGACATTAATTTTTAAAATATTCAAAGACTTATAGGTTAGATTTTAAGTTAGCAATGTTTTATGTGTACTGTTATAGAATAAGAAACAACTTAATTATTACAAAGATTAAAACCATTTTAAAGAATGGCTTTTAAATATTTTTTTTTTCTTTTTATAAAAACCCAAAACAGTGAACTATAGATTAGTAAACAAGAACAAACATCAATGAACCTTGCATTAAGTAAGATTAATAAACACTGATCTAAGAATTGTTGATAAAAACATGCCAGACACACAGTTTAAAAAGCAAATTTTCTTTAAAAAGCTAATTCACAAGCCATTGTGAATTAAAATCTCAACACAAATTGTCCCAAAATTTAAACCATCAAAAATTAAAAAGCGACAATGAGAAATAAACTGATAACCATCCTAGGTGTTGTTTTTTTATATAAAAGTTTAAAAATAAAGAGAAAGCATGGACAGCTGACAAAAAAGCAAATATATAGAAATCCACCTGATTCGCAGAGGATAAAAATTTTATCTTTAATCAATGACTGTTTTCAAAGTAACATATATATATTGCAGAAATAACTTTAGTTCCTTATAAAAAAAAATCACTAAAGAAAATTTTTTTCTTACATAAGAGTAAAAAATGAAAAGAGAGGAAGGAATGAAGTTAAAAAAAAAAAAAAATTATAAGAAGTGACTAACAAATTTCTAGCCAGGTAGAAAACACCACACATAGAAATTATTTTCAAAAAAATTGAAAATAATGGCAAACTTGACAATTTTTAACAGCTACCAATATATTCAGTACCTTTATCGATCCATTAGCTTCAAAAAACTTATGAAAAATATCTTAACTACTAAAGTATTAAGTTTTATTAATTATAATTCCATAAAAAACACCATGTGACTCATAGCGTAATGATGTGCAAAAAAGCACTTGGGCTCGAATTAAAATAACTGTAAGTGTCAATAATCACTTTTTTATACGAGTCTACAACATCAAAATAATACTTCAGTAACACTCAAGGGGTTAAGCAAATTCTAAATAAAAAAATTTCAAAGAAATGCTCTGGTTCTGTTTAATTCCTAGAGCAGAAATAACATTTGGAAAAACTTCTATTGTTATATAACCTCAGAAAAAACTTGAAACAAAAGTTTCGAGTAAAAATTAAGATTGCGTGGTTCTCTGAAAAAAATGATAACAACTAAACCTGCTGAATGTACATGGATGCATTAATAAGAATTAAAAATTTAGTGTAAAAGTTTAGTGTGAAATTTTTGAAAAAAAAACTTTTTAACAGTTTTTGTAACACTTACCATTGTTTTGACAAAATATAACCAGCTGAAAATAGTAAAAGAATTAAGGTACTACTTTTTGACAGCTCTAGTACAAACCATAATGTTAAAGTAAGCACAGTTCTATGCAAGAACAACAAATAACAATTATAACAGCTCGAAATAACATAAGATTTTTGGACACAACGTCTGATAGCAAACTTTTTTCACTCAGTCAGTTTGTCTGAAAAAAATTTCTGAATGGTTATTTTCTTATGCTATTGCTTAAGCGCATTCAGCAATAATTTGTGGAAAAAATTTATTAACAATAAAACCTTTCAAACTTTGTCCAAAAATTTGTCCAAAAGAAGTTCATATTGTCACATAAACTCTGGCAGATTTTGAATCCTCAATTTCAAATAAACTTTAAAAAAAAAGCCTACCTTTTGAGTGACTTTATCAACTTCGATATACATGAATGAAAAATTTTCATCGAAATGTTTATCACGAAATGTTGCTTTTTTAATCATTTTATTAGGCATTCTTCCTTTTAAATCCATCATTACTTTTAACATTTCATTGTTTGTCTTTCCTTGAAACAGAATCTTTCCAGTATATAGTTCATACAGAGTACATGCAACAGACCATAGATCTATCATTGAATCATATTGACGTCCGATGACTAAAAGAAATAGAAATCATTTTTTTTCAAATCATAAGATATATTAGACCATGGAAATAGACACTAATGTTAGAGCAATAGTTTAAACAGACTAGTTTTGCAGTATGTGAACTTAAACATTTACATTTTTGCATCAAATTTTGGTGGCAGGGTTTTTTTTTTTTTTTTTTTTCATCATTTTTAGAAAATTCAAACAATTGCATTCACCAATAAACCAGATTCAAACATTGTGGCACCAGATTAACCAGGCTACGAAATGTGTGATAAGAAATTTTTGTTAATTGCGTGATTAGTTTCTGTAATTAGAGAATTCAAAATAGCAGTACTAAAAATATCTCATTCATTGATCTTGATAGTAGGCTGCAGAGACAAATCAGCAAATGTTAGGAAACAAGTGACCTAAATTTTCAGCAAAAATTTTAAGTCCAGTCATTAAATTTATGAAAACATTAATTGGTATAAATACCATTAAATCAGATAAATCAAATAAATAAAAAAATAATAAAAAATAGAACACTTTATAGCAGAGCTTATGTCATAAGTTTTTGTTATAATTCAAGATTATTTTTCATACGTGTCTTCCTCTTCTTCTTCTTCTTAAGAAGTAAGGGCTTATAAAAAATCATTCACATAATGAAGCAGTTATTAATCAAAGAAAAAGAAATTTTCTGTAAATAATTCAAATACTAATCACTTACATGATGTTTATAAGGCATAATTGAAAGAGGCTTATTAGAAGCAAGTTATGAGAATTAACAATCAGAACTGGAGAAAATATTTAATAGCAACAAAAATCTTACTAATTTCTGGAGCTCTATAGAATCTACTGACTAGATAAGGAGTGATTTCATTCTCTGTAACAGCTGAAGCAGAGCCAAAATCGCAAAGTTTTAAAACCAGTTTCGACTCATTCACCTGAAAATGAAAATTTGAAAATTATTTTTATTGTCAAAAATCAATTTTTAAACAAGATTTGAGTAAATGATCTGAATAAAATACTATTTTTAGGAGTTCCCTTTTTGTTCAAAATTCACAAGCTCTAAATCAAATTTGGATTCGCTCACCTAAAAAATTTTTGATTTTTGCAGATCAACTACAATTAGTTTGTCAATATGCAAATATGCAAACTAGACATGCTGTCCTAGAAATTCTGCACAATATGCAAAAAACTGAAAGGTTTCATTTTTTCTGTGTCATTGTATCTTTTTATCATACAAAAAATGGCTGCACCAATTAGAAGCTATAGCAGCAAATATGGTATGTATGAAATTCTTGAATTTATCCATAATGAGAATAGTGATGAAGGTAGTAAGAAATAGAAGTGCGGACTTAGATTTTGAGTCAAAAAGTTCTCATTCATATTTCAAAAGCAAAAATGAAGAGAATTTTACGGTCTAAAGAGGAGACCACCAAGTTGACAAAGAGGTATTTTAAAAATTCAAGCAAAAAATAAAAAAGCTCTAACTTCTGTGTATAATTTAAACATTCTAGATGCTGCAGACATTCATTTCTACACTAACATTAAAATCTTAATAATTACAAAGATTGAAGATTCAAAAAATTTCATCAACATCAAGTTTTTCTTGTACTAAAAACTATTCTGCTTCTGCAAATGTAAACAGAAAGGAAATGTGAATGTTTGAACAAGTGCTAAGTTGTTAGCCAACATCATAAAATAGCCAATGCTACTAATAATTATAAACACTATTTTTATGAACTTTCACCTTTCATGAATGGGTCAAAAAAGTTTTGTATCGTTTGAAGCTGTACTTAGCTTTTTATGGGCATTTAAATTGGATGACAAAAAAGGCTTTTCATGTCTTGGAATACTGCTATGCAAAGCTTCAATTTGAAAGGATAATGAACTACGCTTTTTATTTCTTCCACCTAAAATTATGCTATTATTTGCTTTTCATAAAAAACAGCACACAAATAAAAAATTCAAAATCAAAAATTTCTTCATTATAACAGGAGAGAAGAACAAAATGCTTCTGAGATCTTTGATTGGATTAAAAAAAAATTGAGCTGGATAAATTCAGCCTTAATGAGTTATTTGACAATGATAAAAGAAATGTTTTAAGTCACATTTTTTCATAAAAATTGGTAATTTAGCTCTTACTAATATATTATCAGGTTTAATATCTGCGTGAATGATACCAGTTTTTTTTTGTAAACGTAAAGCAAGTAATAGTTGTTGAGCATAAGATCGAACTGCTTTTATGTGTAGTCCAACATTGTTTCCATATTTTTTCAAAACTTCTCGCAGGTTCATGCTAAACAAAAATGTAAACAAGCAAATATATTACAATAATCAATTGTAGAATAAAACAAGCTCTCAGTGAATAATAGACCACTGAACTATCTTTAGTTAAACACAAAATGATCTTTTTTTTATAAAATTTTATCTTAAATAAAACTCAAAAACAAGACAGGAACAAGCTCTTACTCCATAAATAAACAATCAAACAAAATATTTCATTCCACCCAGATACACAATCTCTCATAAGTTCTTGCAATGGAAATGCTAACCACACTACCCCACACACCCACCCACATTCAATTTGTCTAACCTACCATATTCAAACATATTATGTTTCTTCCGTTAGAGTAATATCAAAACAAAAAAAAATCATTATTATTCATCTAAAAATTTCATTACTCATCTTTAGATGTATACAGTAAAACTGAAATTACTTAAAAGCAAGAGTTTTTGGCATATGGGTCAAATGAAGCCTTCTTTATTTTAGTAAAAAATTTCAAAACAAAATACGGTTTCCAAAAAAAATTGCAAAAGGGTTATATAACAAAATTTTGGGCCCACCCTAGTATCAAAAAATTTTTCAACAAATGGTCATATGGGTCAAAAGAAACACATAATGTTCTGAATTCACACAAAATTTCAAAAAAAAATAACAAAATGAACAAATTCAGAAAAGTCATTTTCAGTTCAATGAGCAGTACTCAGGTTTAGTACCAAAATATTTTTTTTTACAATGGATTTATAATATTATAAACTCTTTAAATTCGTTAGAGGCCCAAAAAAAAAAAAAAAAAAAAAAAAAATTATGAAACAATTATTACAACACTGTAGTTTCTGGAACTGGACCTGACCTGTACGTTGAAGAATTTTTTGGCAAGCAACCATTTAAATTCATGCCAGATTTAAAAAAGAATTAACTAATAAAAGGTTACTGATAAGTTTTACAATCAGATGGGCATTGCTGAATGCATGTGACTTGATCCAAAAGAATAGCAGAATCAATCAGAAAATCAAAAATGACAACAGAAAGATAACTGATAAATAGTTCAAAAGTGAGTTGGGTCAAAATTCATCCTTATAAAACGTGTGATGAAAAAGACACCTGCAACTCCAGAAAAGCCTTAATTTTCTTGGTTTTGAGTAAGATTTTTATCATTGAGATCTCGCAAGACTTTTCACTACAATGACTTAAATTCAAATGAAACAATTTTGTGCCAAAAATTATCAAACGCCTCTAAAACATTCTATGGTAGATTATAGCATCTCCTAATAACATACATTATACAGATTGCCTGAATATTTTATAAATTCTCCAGATAGAGTTATTATAAAAAAAAAAATGTGTTTTTTTTTTCATATATAGAAATTAGAATGTAAACGAGAACTCCGGTGACAGGCAAAAATATGTGTATTTCATAACGTTACAACAAAGAGCTAACCTTTGTTTAAAAAAGAAAAATTTTGAGACCATTCAAAAGAAAAGCCTTAGCCTTGTTTACATTTTAGTCCCACCAGAGAGGGGTATATCTAAAAAAATAAAATTTAACCACAAAATAGCCATGCCTGTTGAATCTAGAATACTTATTCACGCCTCTTAGAATGCATTTAAGTTGTGTTTAAGAATGTTCATAGACCTTAAAATTTTTTAATCTAGAAAAGAAAAGCTGATAAATTCTAGATTTAATTCCTATTTCAAGTGAAAACAAGGGATAAACTAATTATTTCCATTGGATATCTAACCAACAATTTGGGATGTCAGTAAAATGAAACTTAAATAAAATTTAATTGTTTTTTTTTTTTAATTTTTGAGAGCATTCTCTTGTGCCAGTGTTTAAAATAACATCAGGCTTAAAAATATCTCATCAGACAAGACATTTATTCCCAAAGAAATAAAAAGCAGTCACACTAATAAAGATAAATACATTTATTTTTTGTATTTTATTTTCAATGCTTTAGTCAGATTTGGATACAAAGCAGAAAAAACATAATCAATATGAGATTGTATGATCATGAAACAATTGATTAGAATTAATTTCCTGTAGATGTTTAGAGCCATTGATTTATTACTGACTCTTTCATGATGAATACAATTTAATTTCGTGATTTAATTTTTAGTGAGGCGGTACACTTACTTTATACTTGCTTTTAGAAAAATTGGGTTTTGTTTTTGCTAAAATTAATACAGAACATGTTGTCAGCAAACCAATAGGCCAGATTTGCAAAATTAGGAATAGAAAAAACCGATTTGCATTAACCTTGAAACTTTGATCATAAAAATACAACTTATGCTAGGAAATAAAATAATGGTTCTAAAATATAAATATGCAGTATTAAGCCGAAACTATGGTCTATTTTTTTTGAAAGCTTCATTCCAGTTATGATGGCAGAATTAAAACTAGCTTGAATAGTTGAAACATTATGATTCAAATATGTCAGGCAATGCAGAATAATGACTTTAAAACTATGGGTAAAAATAATATGGCCAAAAGTTTTGATAGATTTGAAAATCTTGATATATTAGTACGAGTTAGATAACCTTACAGTTTCTAGAAAATGATGATGTCAAAATAAAATTACAGAGTTATGCTATTGTATTTTGTCCCAACTTTTAAAAAAGTATCTATTGCAGGCTGCTTTAGAAGCACTTAGATTTTCTAAAATTTTGATCTTATATACAGGAATTTATAAAATTACAATAAAAAGGGTTTTCTAAATTAATTGTCGATAAATAAGAAAAAAAATCATTGCATATTTCTCCGAGGTACTTTGGATCAAAAACATTTCCCTGATTCAAGTATATAATTGATGCTTCAGTATTTTTAGTAGGTAAACCTAATTTTGTAAAAAAATTAATCAACAAATGGGTAGTGATTTTAAATCTAAGGATCCGCAAAGAGAAAAAAAAAACAACAGAACAGCCAAATATTCTGTCACATTAAAATTATTCTGTGAAATATATCTAAATTCCACTCAATTATTGGTTACTGCTGGCCAGGATACGGTTTGAAAGAAAAAAATATGTATATTAAATCAATCTTTTGCAATTTATATA